>CAUYLG010035949.1:0-36151 GCA_963573385.1 Cacajao melanocephalus
CTTAGATAACAATTGAAGTGACAATATATCCACAATGTGGCCTCTGGCCCTGGGAATGTCCGGAGACCCGCACTCTCCTCTCTGCCTGGGAGATGATTTACGGGACCCCCTAAATGACTGAATCCCTTCACACCCACCCCCTCCACATACCCTTACCGGGGAGAAAGGTATAAAAGGTATTGACTCCCTCCCTCCGGGGCCACAGGTTGGAGAGACGTGAGTCCTCTGCGGTCGCCGGCAATAAAGACCCTGCAATTTGGCCTACTTTTGTCTTGGTGTTAACTTTCTACGCTCGGTTCACTACAACAGCTCACGCCTGTAATCCTAGCACTTTGGGAGGCTGAGGTGGGTGGATCACCTGAGGTCAGGAGTTCAAGACCAGCCTGGCCATCATGGTGAAACCCCATCTTTTAAAAAAAGAAAAAAAGAAAAAAGAAACTTGAGCATCTGCAGATTTTGGCATGCGGGGGGGGGGGGTCCTGGAACCCATCTCTCAAGGATACCGACAGACGGCTGAATACACACAGGTCCACACGCTCACATAAGCGCGCACACACTCGGAGGAACATTAGCGCACACAGAGGCTCAGCGGCACCGCCGCCTTGGGACCCAGGCACCTGGATGGCGATGGGCATCATCTTGCCCTCGGGCCCGAAGTGCAGCAGGCAGAGGGGGGCGCAGTGGTGCTGCTTCCGGCCGCTGAGCTCGACGGTGGGGAAGCCCTCCATGATGCGGTAGTCGGCCAGGTAAATGTTCCCTTTCTGGAGGGGAGCTGCGGTGGGTGTGTAGTAGGCACCCACACGGGGCGCCCAGGGGCAGGGGTGGGACGGGAAAGCAGGGTGCTGGGTGCGGGTGTGGCTGGGACTGGCGCGGGCGCTGGAGGTGGGGAGAGACCGGGATGCCCGCGAGGGAGGCCGGGAGGCGAGCCGGGGTCTCCGCCCGAGAGGGCCTCACCTCCAGCTCCGCTTGCAAGCACGTTCCCTCGCCCAGGAACGGGGCCACCATGTCGTCTGTGACGGGGAACTTGTCTGGGATCCGTGCACAGCGGCGGATCAGGCCTGGGTTGACGCCGTTGAGGTACTGGTACCCAAAAAAGGTGTCCTCGGCCCAGTGCTCTGCCACGTACTCTGTGGGGACCGAACGAGGGCGTCACAAGGAGGCCCGGCCCCCCTCGGGGACGGAGAGGCATGGGACAGAAGAAGAGCACGGGCACCAAGAGGACTCGGGGAGGAAAACGAATCCCCCAGTCTCGCGCTGAGCGGCCACTGGAGCCCGGGGCGACGTTTTCCAAGAAGCCGCCAGAGGGCGCGCGCGCCTCGCTGCCTCTCGCGTCCCACTGCCCCGACGTGGGGGGCCTGCCTAGCACGCCGGAGACCACCTGGCTCCCCCTGCTCGACCCGGGACGCCCCATTCCATACCGGCGACGACAGACTTCTTGCCAGGGAAAATTTTCTTAATATCCTTCAGTCTCTTCCACGAATGTTTGCAGTCCAAAAGGCCGCGGACTTTGAAAGCCAGTGCCCTAGGAGATGGGATTCCAGGAAGAAGCTGTCACCCAAGGACCAGCTGGGGCTAGTGGCAGGGCCGCCCCACCCACTTAGGTCTCTGGACCTCGGGGTCTGTGCGTCTCAAAGTCTCTGGGTCCCAGGTCTCAAGATCTTTGCATCTCAAGGTCTCTGGGATCATGTCTTGGGTATTCTGGGTCTGCATGTCAGCTCCCTCTGCCTTCCTGGCCATTCCAACCTCTGGGACTGTCTTGGAGGCCACCATGGTAGGGGGAGAGGGACAGTCCTCGCGGGAGCCCTCGTCACTCACACACACTCACATGGGCCCCAGGCGGGTGAAGAAGGAGGCTGTCTTGAGGAAGGAGTAGCGGAGATTTAAGTTCAGGAACTTGGTGGCCTTAAAGTTGATAAGAATTGGGAATCCTGGAATATAGCCATTCCACCTGTGAGGAGAAGCGCATAGCAGCTGGGCTCCAGGGGGCGGGGAGGAGGCAGGCGCCCAGGGAGAAGCCATGGGAGGGGCCCAGCACAGCTTCAGGTCCTTACTCTGGCCGGTTTGGGTTGCGATGCCTTCGGACTGGAGGACGGTAACTGGGAATGTGCACATAGTTGGGCAGGCCAGGAACAAAGACCCGCCAGCTGCAAGGGAAGCCGAGATGTGCCCCTGGTGCCTGTGCACCACCCCAGGGCAGAGGGCCAGAGCCATCACTGCCCCCTACCTCCCTAGACCCCTGCAGGGCCCCAGACTCTGCCACCCGCCCCCTCACTGGTAGAAGTCCTGCTTGGCTCTGATCTCCTCTCGTCTGTGCTCCAGGAGGATGGGGAGTGAGTCGTCTGCTGTTGTCTTTCCTGTAGGGAGACCAAGGAGGCAACTCAAGGGCTGACCCCTGCCCCAAGTGAGAACATTCGGTATTTGACTTTCTGGTCTGCCTTGTTTCACTTAAGCTAATGACCTCCGGTTCCATCCATGTTGCTGCAAATGACATGATTTCATTTTTTCATGACTGAATAGTATTCCGTTGTATATATATGCCACATTTTCTTTATCCAGTCATCCATTAGGGCACTTAGAGGGTTTCCATATTTTTGCTAGTGTGAATAGTGCCGTGATAAGTAAGGCATCTTTTTGATATATTGATTTATTTTCCCTTGGGTAGATACCACTGAAATATTAATAACTGACAGTTGTTTAGCACTTACTAGGTCCCACTTTGTAGACACTTTACTTTTTATTAATCTAAGCCTAAGAAACACCCCTAGCACCAACGGTTTCAGCTAAAGGACTGTATCACCATGCCCATTGTACAAGGAGAAACAGTTGTAATGCGTGGGAACAAGGCTGAATTTGTCCCGCAGCAGGGTGCTCCTGACCACCAACAGTTATTAAGCCTTTTAAAACTCCCTTCAGGCCTGGTGCGGTGGCTCATACCTGTAATCCCAGCACTTTGGGAGACTGAGGCAGGTGGATAACAAGGTCAGGAGTTCAAGACCAGCCTGATCAACATGGTGAAACCCCATCTCTACTAAAAATAAAAATACACCGTGCCGGGCATGGTGGCACGTGCCTGTAATCCCAGCTACTCAGGAGGCTGAGGCAGGAGAATCACTTGAATCTGGGAGGCGGAGGTTGCAGTGAGCTGAGATCGCACCATTGCACTCCAGCCTGGGGGGCAGAGCGAGACTGTGTCTCAAAAGAAAACGAAAAGAAAAAAGAAAAGAAAAGAAAAACTCCATTCAGATGTCATCTCATTGGATTTTCATATCCACCCTACGAAGTAGGTTCTGTTGTGAGCTCCATTTTACAGACGAGGGCACCGAGGCTTAGAAGAATTTAGAAATGTGCCCAGATGTCCAGCTAGCAGTTGGAAAAACTGAGACCCACATCCAGGTCCGTCTTTCTCCAGCACCCTGGCTGGTGGTCCCCAGGCTGGCCTGTACTGCCACTGCAGCCCATCATTTCCCATCAAGGCCCTCACCTCACCCTCCTCCACCTCTCCCTCCTCCACCTGCCTCAGCTCACATTGTATTCTGGATGAACAGTGTTCCCCAGAGTTGCAAAACCCAGAGACCCAGCTCATTTCAATCCCTAGGGCGGGAACCTCACTCCTTCGAGGGCCCTGTGGGTGACTCAAGTCTCCCTGTCCTCCTGTTGCATGGCAATGGCTCACCCAACCCCATTCCTGCCTGGCCACCAGCGTCACCCTGCCTGTCCCCTCTTCCACGTCACCCAGACCTGTCACTGTGGGAAGATGCTGAGTGTCCCCAGCAAGCCTCTCCCCTTGGCATGCCCACTGTCTCCCAGGCTTTCCTTCCCTCTCCTTTCCCCGGCTCAGGCCCTGGTCCCCACTCCAGCACAGGGCAATAAGAAATGGAAGAGAGGTAGTCAGCTGCAGGGAGGATGGGGCTTCGGGCCCTGGGTGTCCTCAGCTCTGCTTTCCCTCCTATCTGCCTCAAAGGAAGCCAACAGACGCTCAAGTGGTAGAACTGGGGGATAACAGAGGACAGGCCTCCAAGCCCCAGGCAGTACTACAAATTAGGAAGCCGACCCCAGCCTCCCTACACAAGGGGCTCTGGCAGGGGTGGCTGCAAGGAGCTCAGCCACCCAGCTCCTGTTCTCTCCCATGGGAACAACCAAGCAACTGGAAAAACCACTGGGTGGCCTTAGCCAGCCATGACCTTGGAGAAACCCTGAAAGTCTATCTGAATAATAGGGCCTCTATTGGATAGATCCTTACTGGATTAAGGGGGGTCTTTTGAAGTAACAGTGCATCCTGTTAGAGAAATAAGGTGTCCTGTTGGGATAATAGGGAATCCTTTGGAGCAACAGAACATCCCATGAGTCTAAAAAATTCTCTGTTAGAAAACCAGGGCTCATGCCTGTAATCCCAGCACTTCAGGAGGCAGGTGGATCACCTGAGGTCAGGAGTTTCAGACCAGCCTGGCCAACATGGTGAAACCTGTCTCTACTAAAAATACAAAAATTATCTGGTGTGGTGGTGGGCACCTGTAATCCCAGCTACTTGGGAGGCTGAGGCAGGAGAATTGCTTGAACCCAGGAGGCAGAGGTTGCAGTGAGCTGAGATCATGCCATTGCACTCCAGCCTGGGCAACAAGAGCGAAACTCTGTCTCAAAAAAAGAAAACCAGCGCATCATAATTATAAGACCACAGTACCAGTACCATGGAGACCTGTGGAACTCAAAGGGCTTCTAAATGGGGTAGCAAGGTGCCAGTTGGAATAATGGGGCATCCTGTTATAGTAACAGATTCCTGCTGGAGTAACAGGGAGTCTTTTTGGAGTGCATATAGTTGGCATCATAAATAGGCCTCCTGTGAGAATCCTGAGCCTCTCCCTAGCATCACAAGGGGTCTTTTTAGAGTGGCTGGGCATCTTGTAGGAGTCTGGGAGGATTGGAGAAGTAGCAGGGAGTGCACTCTGGGAATGCTGTCTGCTGCTGGATGGGGATGCTGAGGGTAGCTGCCAGGCCTCAGAGATCTCTGTTCCTCCAGCGCAGCCCCAAGCTGAGCCCAGAGCAGCAGCACTGACTGAGGGAAATGCGTAAGCATGGCAGCAGAGCCCAGAGTCCTTGGTGGGGCTGGCCCCCTGCTGACTTGCTGGAAACCCGGGTGCCATGCACAGGTAGCAGGCTGGAGTGAGGGGCCTCGCAGCCATGGGATGGAGCAGGGTGATGAGGGCTTACCTGTGGCCTCCCGGAGTGACAGGGTCTCATAGCCATCCATCCACTGGTAGGCAGGGAAGTGGTAGATACGGCCGTTGGGGGCACAGATCTGCACATAGTTGCAGTACCAAGGGTCTTTGGGGAAGAAGGAGTAGCGCTCTTTGTGCAGGCGGATGATGATGAGTTCCCCCAGGTCCTGCGGGCACTGCACGGTGTACTGGTCCACCTAGGCAGGATGCAGGGCTGGCTGAGTGGGCAGGTTTCTACCTGGCTCCCAGGCTGCCCACCTGCTGGCCCATCACCCAGGCCCTGCTCATGCTGCACAATGCTCGTCTCCCAGGACTGATGGAGAGGCAGGATATTGACCTGATTGTTGAGCTTCCTTCTGACTCCTCGGGCTTGGGGGTCTCCTACTGGGTCCCTCTAACCAAAGCCGCCTGTGTAGGACTCCAGCCCCTCCCTCTCTCCATCCCCAGCTCCTGTCTTCTCCCATCCCCTCTCCAGGCACCCGAGGTTGCAAGAACCCTTCAGACCCCTGGGAACTTGGCTACCGCGCTACAGTTTTTGAGTGGGGAGAGGTGGTGGTCCAGCCAGCCCCTTCTCCCATTCATCAGTGAAGATGCAGATATTCAGAATGGCCACATAGATAGAGTGATCTATTAAGGTCACATAGCAGCAGGTGGCTGGGCCTGACTCAAAATCAGGTCTGAGGTCCTACAGAGTGTGCCTTCCACGAGACAGGCTGGTTTGATGCCATTTTAAGTCACAGAGAATCCAATGCAAACGTGAAACAGGTATGATGCAACTGAACTTAGGAAGAGTGAGTAAGAATGGAAGAGAGAGGGATTGGAGGGGAGAAGAAAAGGGAGGAGAGCGAAGGGGAGGGAAAGCAGGTGGAAAGGATTGAGGGAAGAGGGATGCAGGATTGGCAGAGACAGGGAGAGAGGGCTGAGGGAGAGGGAGAGAGAAGAAAAGGACGGGGAGGGAGATGAGGAATGGCTGAAAGGGATAGCGATGACGGAGCAGGAGGGAGAAGGATGGCGCAGAGACCTGGGACGTGTGAGAGGGGCTGGGAGCCAGCTCTGGGCAAGGTGTCTAGAGCCACCCTGGGAGCCCACTGACTTCAGAGCTGTGCCTTGGCTCTCCAGCCTCTTCTGGCCAAGCTCAGCTCACCTGGCTACCCCTGTGCACCTCCACCCCTCTCAGGGCCACACACACACACACACACACACACACACACACATGCACTTACCGCCCCAGTTGCAAAGTCTCTCCCAAAGTGGTTCAACAGCTGCTTATGGCTCTCTCCTTGGGTCCCCACAATGGTCAGTGAGATGGAGTCCAGTGTTCCTGACAGGAGGTCAGTGCCTGTGGCCACCTTGACTTTGTAGGTGGCCATGGCTGATCTTCAGGAGGCAAGAGGGACACTCAGTCCTGGACACCGTGGAGGGGCCACACAGAGACCCAAGGCAGGCAAGGGAAGCCAGGCACAGAGTGGAGTGGACAGGGCCAGCCTCCAAGATAGAGTGGTGAGGTGGCGAGTTGGGGTGACTGGGCCTGCCGGCCAAATCCTGGAAAAGGTGCTGCCCTTGGCGGCCGGGATGCGTGCTGGGAAGGCCTGGGCGGGGCCCAGCTGGTGGCAAGTGAGCAGGTTTCTGGGCTCTGAGCCCTCTGGGAGCTGGCGGGGAGGAAAAGCAGGCAGGGCACTGGGCCTGCCTCTGAAAGGGCGGATGGAAGACGCCGAGGATGAAGGCACCTTCAGGGTGGGGGAGCCAGTCCAGCCTGAGCCAGGGCCCCAGGGAAGTTGGGGGAAGGGGCAGGGTGGGGCCCCCAGATCTTTATCAGACTAATAAGCTCTTTCCTCCTGCCCGTCCCCATTGACTGCAGTGCCTGGAACCCCTGCTAAGCAGGGCCCTGGGCAGTGTGACCTGCATTGGTTCTGAGGCTCCTGGTGGGCGGGGGAGAGAATGGGGGAGGGGCACTAACTTGCTGCACAGCCGGCCGGCTGCCTGGCCATTCCTCCCTGGGAAATGGGGCAGGTAGTAGCGGCAGTGAGAAAGCTGGCCCATCCTTCTGCCCCAGGGCCCAAAGTCTGTGACAGAAAGGGTGGGAGGTGTTGAAGCTAGGGCTCTGGGACCACATGGGTGCAGAGAGACCTGGAGACACTGTGGGGAGGAATGATCAGGGTAGGAGAAGATCTATTGCTTCCTGCGGGGCCAGATCCACTGGGGAGGGATCGGAGTTGGATACAAAATCAGAAGACAAAAGAAAATAAAAAATTAGAAGACAGAGTGAAATCTGGGGCATAAGAATTAAGTTAAATAGCTAGGTGCGGTGTCTCACGTCTGTAATCCCAGCACTTTGGGAGGCCCAGGCGGGCGGATCATGAGGTCAAGAGATCGAGACCATCCTGATCAAGATGGTGAAACCCTGTCTCTACTAAAAATACAAAAATTAGCCAGGCATGATGGCATGTGCCTGTAGTCCTAGCTACTCAGGAGGCTGAGGCAGGGGAATCACTTCAACTCAGGAGGCGGAGGTTGCAGTGAGCTGAGATTGTGCCACTCCACTCCAGCCTGGGTAAGAGAGCAAGACTCCACCTCAAAAAAAGAAAAAAGAATTAAGTTAAATAATGGATCAATATGATCAATATTTTGTGGTATAATCATAAAATAGAATTCTACCCAGGAATTTAAAAAAAAAAAAAAAAGGCCGGGCACAGTGGCTCACGCCTGTAATCCCAGCACTTTGGGAGGCCAAGGCAGGTGGAGCACAAGGTCATGAGATCGAGACCATGGTGAAACCCCGTCTCTACTAAAAAATACAAAAATTAGCTGGGCGTGGTGGCATGCACCTGTGGTCCCAACTACTCAGGAGGCTGAGGCAGGAGAATTGCTTGAACCCGGGAGGCAGAGGTTGCAGTGAGCCGAGATTGAGCCACTGCACTCCAGCCTGGCGCCTGGCAACTGAGCAAGACTCTGTCTCAAAAAAAAAAAAAAAAAAAAAAAAGAAGGAACTGCAATGCAAATAAATCTCACAAAGATTATATTGAGCGAAAAGACCCAGACATTAAAGAGGACACATGCTGTTATTCCATTGACAGGAACTTCCAGAACCAGCAAAACTGAGCCATCCTTAGACAAGCCGCCACTGGCGAGTATCTGGCAGAGAGGGAAGCCATATAGGCTGCTGGAAGGGTTCTTATCTTGATCTGAGGGGCTTATAGGGCACTTAATTTTATAAAGTACGTATCCTCATTTCCCTCCCCAAAAAAGAATGAAGCTAGGAAGAGGGCCAGAGTCAGGGCTGGGCTCCAGTGGAACTGGGTTTGCTGGGAACCAGGTCATTCATTCCCTCCCCTCCTCCCGAAGACGTGTAGTAAGCATAGTGCCCGGCGTTCTAGGCACTGCAGACACAGAGAAGAAATGAAACGTACATGGAGCTTACCGAATAGCTGGGAAAGAAGTGAAAGAAACAGTAAACGATAATTTGTTCACTATAATTTTGGATACTAAGTGCTCTGAAGAAAATAAGCCTGGAGTGGGTGGGAGGTTGGGATTGGGGACTAGTTTCTGATAGAATCACAGAAGCCAGAGAGCCTTGGGAAAGGGAGAAGGTTTTAGGAGTAAGACAAGGAGCAATGATGAGAGAGGGACAGAGGTATACTCTCCAAAGATAGGATTTGGGACCCAGGGAGAGTGAGGAGGCAGGCACTTTCCTATTCCCTTTTTCTGGTCCTGCCCTCTTTCCTTCTGCCTCCCAGGGGCAGCTCCTGTCAACCAGGAAGCACAACCCTGCTTTCCTCCCTGGTGGCATGCTTCCATCACCATCGAAAGAAGGTCACTCAGTGCCTGGGCCGAGTTAGGGCCAGAGGAGGCTGGGATTGTGAGGTGAAGAGAAGGTTCCAGTACATTCCTGATTGGATGTGGAATGGGGTTAAGACTGCAATTCAGGTTCAGCTTAGGGACATGGATGTGGCTGGAGTCGGGGATTCAAATGATCTTTTCCAGACCTAAATCTGTTCATATCACCCTCGATGCCACCTCCTCCCACCCCTGATCAAGCCTGGCAATGGCTCCTCTTTGCCTTTGGGACAGTGACACCATCCCCTCCCATGGCCCCCAAGGTCTGCCTGATTGGCTTCACCCCTCACATTTGCCTTTGCTGTCTTCTGTCTGGGACCACGTGCCTTTCATTCATTCATTAGCAGGCACTGGCTGAGCCCCTACTGTGTGTTCAGCACTGTGTCAGGTCCTGGAAATACAGTGTGACCGAAGCAAACCCCTGCACTCATGGAGCTTGCCTTCAAGTGGGGAAACAGACAATATTACCTAATAACCAAATACATTAAATAGTATGTTAAATAGTGATATGTGTTGAAGAGAAAAAAGAAAACAGGAAAGGATAAAAGAAGAGGAGTGCCAGGCACAGTGGCTCACACCTGTAATCCCAGCACTTTGGGAGGCCGAGGCGGGCAGATCACCTGAGGTCAGGAGTTCGAGACTAGCCTGGCCAACTTGGAGAAACCCCATCCCTACTAAAAATACAAAATTACCTGGTGTGGTGGTGCACGCCTGTAATCCCAGCTATTTGGGAGGCTGAGGCAGGAGAATCACTTGAACCTGGGAGGCAGAGGTTTTAATGAGCTAAGATCTCGCCACTGCACTCCAGCCTGGGCAACAAGAGTGAAACTTTGTCTCAAAAACAAACAAACAAACAGAGGAGCAAATTGTAGACATAGTGGCCAGGGAAGGGTTCCTGGGGAAGGGGACTTTCGAGTAAAGACCCGGAGGAAGTGAAGTCAGCTCCTCGCCACCCCAGGGCCTTGGCACAGGCTGTTCCCTCTCTACCTGTCATGTTTCCTCTTCTTCCTGACCTTAGCTCAATAATTGCTTTTTTGAGGAAGGCCAAATTTCACTATACATGGTTCTCACAGCACTATAGCTAACGTCTCTGATTGATGTCTGTTTTCCCTAATAAATTAGGCTGTCCATAATTGGTTTTGGTTTTGTCCCCATCTCCTGGAGTCGTACTTGGTACCTGGGAGACGCTGGAAACATAGTTGACTGGTTTAGTGATAAGGACAAGGTCAGGGCTGGGGATTGAATCGATGATGGCTTTGGAGTTATGGTGAAGATCCGAGGAGAGCTGGCTTGGGCTAAAAGTGAGAGAAGGGGCAAGGTGTGGTGTTGGGGAGGGGATGGGATTGAGTGGGGAGGGAGGGAGGGAGGAGAAGAGAGAAGGCTGAGGATGAGGGTCATGTCCAGCCCTGGGTGGCAGGGCTGGCTGTCCAGGGTTGCAGACAGAAGCTGTCCAGCTGGATCTCCGTCCTGGACTCTTCCTCCTCAACCACCTTGATGACTCTTGGAGCACGCTGGGAGCCTGAGGATGCAAATCTTAAGATGCAAATTCTCCCAGCCTCCTGCTTTCTAGTCTTTCCCCTTTGCCCTATGTCCCCAGGGGTCTGCTGAGGCTTGGTGAGAAGCAGGGCAGTGGAGTGGGCAAACTGAGTCATAGCCCACTACCAAGAGGTGTCCCCTACCCAAATCCCAGGGTAACCCTGGGTTTGCTTAGGGCTCCAGTCTGGAGTGGGAATTAGGTTCCTGAGGGAGATGGAGATAAAGGCAGGGATGCTGAGGATGTGAATGTGGCTGGGGCAGGGACAGAAATGGGATGAGGCATGAGGATGTAGATGGGGCACTCCCCAGCTGTGACCAAAACGGAGACGCATGACTCTTGGTAGGTGCTCATTGGGCTGAAGAACTGGTTTTCCTGGACCAGGGGAGGGACCCGGCGAGCAGGAGAGGTTCCTGGGAAGGATTCACACTTGCTGGGGTGGCTCACTAGGGGCCACCCACACAGGAAGCTGAGTTATCACTGCTGGGGCAGCCCCTATTCCTGCCCCCACCCCAATCCCTGCAAGGCAAGGAGCAACTAACTCCTGGGGACCCACTCTCCTAAGACAAAAAATCAAATCAAGCCATTCCCCTGCTTAAAGTTCACCAGAGCTTAAAATGATGTTGTCCTTAGAAACAAATCCAAGGGCCTGGCGCGGTGGCTCACCCCTGTAATCTGAGCACTTTGGGAAGCCAAGGCGGGTGGATCACAAGGTCGGGAGTTTGAGACCAGCTTGACCAACATGGTGAAACCCCATCTCAACTAACAATACAAAAATTAGCCAGGTGTGGTATCTAATGCCTGTAACTTCAGCTACTCAGGAGGCTGAGGCAGGAGAATCACTTGAACCCAGGAGATGGAGATTGCAGTGAGCCGAGAGATCGCACCACTGCACTCCAGCCTGAACGGTAGAGCAAGACTCTGTCTCAAAACAAACAAATGAGAAAGGAATCCAAGGACTTATCATGGCTACAGGACCACGCCTACCCCGACACATTTTTCCAGCCACTCTGGCCTCCTCTTTGTACCCAGAACACGTGTCCTTCAGGATCCTTTCATTTGCCCCTCCTGGGCTTGTAACACCCTTCCTGCAAGCTGTTCAAGCTGTTTCAGGAGTGGTTTTGTTTGTTTGTTTGTTTGTTTTGAGACTGTCTCACTCTGATGCCCAGGCTGCAACCTCCGCCTCTCTGGCTCAAGCAATCCTCCCACCTCGCCCTGTAACTGGGACCACAGGCGTACTCCGCCTGGCTCATTTTTTGTATCTTTTGGTAGAGATGGGATTTTGCCATGTTGCTGGGGCTGGTCTCAAACTCTTGAGCTCAAGCGATTTGCCCATCTCAGCCTCCCAAACTGCCGGGATTGCAGGCATGAGCCACTGTGGCCAATCCTAAGAATGTATTGTTCATATCATCCAGCGTCACCTCCTCAGAGTCCCTCCCTGACCACCCTCGTGTTTCCCCACCCTCCACCCTCCATCACGCTACCCTGCCATTGGTTGTATCTCCAACTGCACTCGCCACTGCCTGAAAGGATCTTTATCTGTTTATTGATGCTTGTATTGTGTCTCTCCACCACCTGTAAACTGTAAAAGAAGGGGTTGTGCCTGGGGAGCTCACAGCTGCTTCCCCAAAATCTAGAACAGCCTCTAGTTAGACAAGAGCCATGAAGCAAAGCGATCCTAGGAAGGGGCTTCTCAGGTCTTCTCACTCCTGGATCTGGCTGGGGAAGGAGGCTGGTGTGCTTCGCATTGGACTGGGTGGCCTTTCAGATTGACCAAAAAGCAGTGGAGGGCGGAGTGCAAGCTGTGGGGCACTCCCGACTTCACAGGGCTCCAGCAGCCTTGACATGAACCTCCTCCCCATGTCCTGTCCCCAGAGTCAGCACAGGGCAACCTAAGCGGGTGTGTCTGCCCAATAAATCTCTCTTCAAGCTGCCTTTCTGGGAAACCAGATTCCAATGATCCGCCCTGGTCCCTCCCTCTCTGGCTCGGGGGCATTTTTTAGGATAGGTATGCCTTCTAATGCTACCTTTATGGAGGCCCAAGGAGTGTTCATCCTCTTGGGGGACAGGGTGCCTGAGTATGCCCAGGCCCTTTTTGCTGCTGCTTCCAAGCCGGGTGTCAAAGGGGCCTGCATTGCGCACCCAGCCTCAGTCTCACCCCTGGTGGCCACAAGGGGGCACCGCTGGGTGTTTCTTCGTCCTTAGTCCTGTCTTAGCGCAGTGAACAAAACTGGTGATTTGGGATAAGTCCTTAGGTTGCAACCTGAACATGAGCTATCCCCAGACACACCTCTTTATGCGCAATGATATGAAGATCCTCTTCTCCCATGATCACAGGTGCAGAAAGTGAAAATCCAACTAACCCACCACACACACAGGGAGCAAAGGGAGAAGGGGTTTGGTTGAACAGGGAGAAGATTCTTGGGCTGGGATGTGGTGGGACAGTTGACTGCCCCAAAATTTCAATATACCAGGGCTTTGGGATGGCAGTTGAGCTGGGAGGAAACGCGGCTAGGTGTGGAGCTCTTTGTGCAGCTGCGGTTGTACCGCAGGCACGTGGTGTTTTCTTATGTGATGGCAGCCCCAGCCAGGGCAGCCTGTGGATCCCCACTGAGCACAGGAACGAACACTGACCATGGTCTACACCGGGACCAAGACGCACTGCAGCCCGGCAAAGCCCCCAGCCACATGAAGCTCTGGGTGAGTCACTGGTTACGCTGACGCTAAAACCATCTGATCCCCCTGCTGCTGACCTCACAGGGATGAGGGGGCCAGTTACCCTGTCATTGCCCAAATACACTGTGACCTGGCCAGAGAGAGGCTATGACCAGGATTGGGTCAGACACAGAATTTGACTCAGGTGGCAGAGGAAGGAAGGAAGGTGGGCTGGATCTGAGGTCTGCAGAAGCAGAAAACTCGGGTGTTGGGTGGCTGTGGATTAAGAAGACCAGGAAGACTGACTTGAGGGCTGCACAGGTCTCTATGTTTAAGGACGTGGGGCTGAAAATCAGACACCCTAGATTACCAGCCATGTGATCAGGATCGACTATACCACAGTAACAACCCCCAAATTCCAGTGGCTTCACCTGACAAGTTTATTTCTTGCTCAGTCCATGGCTGGCCCAGGCAGTGGGGACCTCTTCTCCAGTCCCTTGGACACATGAGCAAGTGCCATCGCAACACGTGCTTCCAGAAGGGAGAGGCAGAGAGAAGGAAATCAGGGGTCTCTGTACCGGCCTGGAGATGACCCGCATCCCTTCTGCTCCCAACTCAACCGAAATTCATCTCGTGACTCCACCCAACCACAAGAGGGTCAGAGACTGAGTCTTCCAAGTCCAGGAGGAGAGCTGAATTTCGGTGGCAACACTCACAATTACCCAGACTCTGAGGCTTTACAAAATACTTACTATTCCACTTCTCAGTCCCCTGAATCCAGACTTTCCTTCACCTCCTGATGATACTCTCTGGGAGGTGAAGGCAGGAATATACGTCTTGACTGAATGGTGGGTTGAGCCGGGACCCTTCTGTCCCCAGAATGGATAATCCATGGATTCCTTTCTCCAGAACAGATGACCCACGGATCCACTGCTGCCCCCACACCACTGCAATCCCCTGGCACTCCCCCACCCTCACCCACCCCTACACACACACATCAAAGCAGCCAAACATTTTGGTTTTTATTGAATTCACTGGGCTCAAGAACAAAAAAAAAAAAAAAATGGAATGAAAGTGGAGTAGAACAAAAGCTTGAGAGAGGTCGATCCCCACAAACACCCCAGGCCAAGGAACCTGTCTCTAAGAATCGTAGTTAGAGGTCCAGGCAAGCTGCATTCCGATTCTTCCCTTCTCCTTAAAGGTGCTAGGGACAAAGAGAAGCACATGTCAGACTCAGGCACACAGCCTTTCTGTGCTGTTTCCTGGATTTTCCAGAGAAGGAAGCTGGGTTGACTGGCCCTAGGCTTGCAGGAAAGGGAAAGTAAAAAGGCATGGTAGGAGAAGGAGTTTGGGGATGGGGGAAGATGAAGGAGAAAAGCTCAGAAACCCAAGCTGGGCATTCCAAAAGCCTGGAACAAGAGGCTGCCCAAAGTAGAGCAAGAAGTGAAACAGTTCCTTCCTTTTGGAGGGGCCACTGTGCATTGGACTTTAATCAATGGCTCGTAACCCTGGACACTGCTGACCTGGCCTCTCACAGCTCAGGGTGCAGTTTGTATGATGTCAGAGCCATCTTGGCTGCAAAGGTTCAGGCGAACTGAGAACAGGGAGGATGGAACGGTCTGGAGGACCGTAAGGAACTGTTCCTCCTCATGCTTGCACCTTTCTTTCTTCTTGGGTGGTATTTGGGGGTGGTTAGATGGAGACGCTGTTCTCGATGAGGGGAGGGTCCAGGTAGGTGTAGGGCAGCTCAAGGCCCTGGTTCCGCTCCTGGATGTCCCTTGAGATCTGGGCCAGGCGGCTCTGGAAGGCAGCGATGCTTCGCCTTGGGGCCTCCTCTGTGAAGTGCTCATCCGGGTAGGTGCCCAGGGGCCTCTGGGAGGAAATCGGGCAAGAGGTCAGGATGACATTCAAGATGGGGTGGAGAATAATGAAGGACCACATGTAACAGCAAATACCATCAAGTTGCAGCCATTGTAAACACCTGCCCTTCAAACCAGGGCCCCAAACCACCACTCCACGCATCCTGACACAAACGGCCCCCCAGCACCCAAACCCCAAACAGAGTAGGGGACACAATGTGACTTAGGAGACAGCCAACCCAAATTCAGTGCTGCCTCTGCTGGCAAGCCCCTGCCTGTTACTTTGACTCTTTGAGACGCAATTCCTGCATCTGAAAATGGATGGGTTGAACTAGAAAAAATGTTTTTTGAGGCAGGGTCTCACTCTGTTGCCCAGACTGGAGTAGTGGTGCGATCATAGCCACTGCAGGCTCAAACCCCTGGGCTCAAGTGATCCTCCCACCTTGACCTCCCAAAGCACTAGGATTACAGGTGTGAGCCACTGTGCGTGGCCTACAAAACCTTTAAAGGTCCCTTTCATACCTGATCCAACTGCTCTGTGAACTAAAAGAATACAACCGCATTGCTCATACAGCTGAGATCAACGTAAACACCGTCCGGCAAATATACCAAGAATATACCTACTACCTCACAATTTCACAAAATTCAACTCCTGAAAACAACCAGCATCCTGGTTCTAAGGCATCTTCACAATCAACCGTGGTGATGGAACTTTTGCCAACACAATCACCACCATCCCACACCGCCACACTTTATAGCTTGGGCAACCATAATCAAGAAATATCACAGTGAACTCCAGTCACTGCTATCCTGTGTATGGGACTGTCCCTCCCCCACGATCACATCATGCAACCGGCTCATCACAACAACGCAGAGGCCCAGCCTCCTACCCAGCACACACTTGCCACTTAATAGAACCTTCATATAATGTAACTGTTGCCAATACTACTGATCTTTAACAAATTCCTCTTCTTGTTTTATTGCATTGGTGAAGGCCTCTAGATCAATGTTAAATAGCAGCAGTAACAGTGGGCATTATTTTCCTTTCTCTGACTTTAATGAATAGACATCTATGGTCTCACCATAAATACAGTGTTTTCTGAAGTACATTTTTTTTTTTTTTGAGATGGAGTCTCACTCCGTCACCCAGGCTGGAGTGCAATGACGCGATCTTCGCTCACTGCAACCTCCACCTCCCAGGTTCAAGTGATTCTCCTGCCTCAGCTTCCCGAGTAGCTGGGATTACAGGCAGCCGCCACCACGCCTGGCTGATTTTTGTATTTTTAGTAGAGATGGGGTTTCACCATGTTGGCCAGGCTGGTCTTGAACTCCCTCAGGTGATCCACCTGCCTTGGCCTCCCAAAGTGCTGGGATTACGGGCGTGAGCCACCATGTGCAGCCTGAAGTGTACTTCTAATCAAAACTCCTTAAGGGGGTTTCATTTTACACTGAGTTTTTATTAGTAATAGGTGTTCACATTCATCAAATGCTTTTACAGTATATAGTGAGATAATTATATGGTATGCATCTTTATTGACATAATGAATTATATTGCTAGATTTCATAAGGTTGAACCAACCTTTCATTCCTAGAATAAATTAGACTTTGTCATGGTATATTATTGTTTCATTATTCACTATTGGCCTTCATTGGCTGATATATTTTTAAGATTGTTGTATTAAATGGAATGAGGTTACAATTTTTTTTTTGAGACAGGGTCTCACTCTGTCACCCAGGCAGAAGTGCAGTGACGGAATCACAGCTCACAGCAGCCTTGAACTCCCAAGTTTAAGCAATCCCCTCACCTCAGCCTCCTGAGTAGCTGGGATCACAAACATATGCCATCATGCCTGCCTAGTTTTTTTTTTTATTTTCTTGTTAGAGACAAAGTCTTCCTATGTTACTCAGGCTGGTCTTAAACTCCTGGGCTCAAGCTATCCTCTCTTCTCTGCTTCCCAAAGTGCTGGGATTACAGGCATGAGCCACCACACCCAGCCTTATAATTTCATTTTCATAATAACAACTAACATGTAAGCACTTTACATAAACCATTACAACCATACATCACCCCTTAAGACAGATACTCTTCTCATTCTCACTTTAAAGATAAGGAAATTAGGGCTTAGAGAGGCCATTACATATCTAAAGCCATATAGGTGGTAGGTGTGGATCTGAGACTAGAACCTTCTAATGAGATGCACTGCCCTTCTTAAGAGTACTACCTTTGCTAGGTGCTGACTCTGTAATTCAGGAAAAAGATTCAGGAAGCTTCCACCTTTTGCTATGCTTTCAAGCAGTTTGAGTGACTTAGGAATCATTTGTCCCTTGGAGGTTTAAAGGGATCAGATCTTTTAAAACCTTTCACATTTTTCTATGGTTTTTCATCTCTTCTGGAGTTTTAGGAGTCATATTTTCCTAGAAAAGGATTCATTTCATTTAGATTTCCAAATCTGTTTGCATAAAACTCTAAGCAGTATTTTATTATAATTCTATTATAATTTTTTAAATCGGCTGGGTGCGGTAGCTCACACCTGTTGTCCCAGCACTTTGGGAGGCTTAGGAGGGTGGATCATGAGTTCAGGAGTTCCAAAACCAGCCTGGCCAACATAGTGAAACCCCATCTCTACTTAAAAATATATATATATAAATTAGCTGGGCGTGGTGGCAGGCACTTGTAATCCCAGCTACTTGGGAGGCTGAGGCAGGAGAATCACTTGAACCCAGGAGGTGGAGGTTACAGTGAGCTGAGACCACACGAGTGCACTCTAGCCTGGGTGACAAAGTGAGACTCTGTCTCAAAAAAAAAAAGTAAAAAATCTTCTCTGTATTTTTGGTTATATGCCTTTCCCATTCCTAATGCTGTATATTTATGGTCCCTTTCTCTTTTTTTTTCCCCTTGATTTGAATTGTCCAGGCCAGATGCAGTGGTTCACTCCTATAATCCCAGCACTCTGGGAGGCTAAGGCAGGAGGATCACTTGACCCCAGGAGTTCAAGACCAGCCTGGGCAACATAACAAGACCCTGTCTCTACAAAAAATCAAAAAATTAGCTAGGCGTGGTGGTCTGTGCCTGTGGTCTCAGCTACATGAGAGGCTGAGGTTGGAGGATTTCTTGAGCCCAGGAGTTGAGGATGCAGTGAGCTGTGATCACATCACTGCACTGTAGCCTAGGTGACCATGTCTGGAGTTGCCCAGGCTTTTCTTGAGCCAGCCTGACCCCGTTGAAAGAAAGAAAGAGACAGAAAGAGTGAAAGTAAGAGAGAGAGAGAGGGAAAGACAGGAAAGGAAAGGCAGGGAAAGGAGCGGGGAAGGGAGGGGAGGGAAGGGGAGAGGAGAAGCTAAAAGCTAGTGCTAGAAGTGAGAGTTTGCCACTTCTGGGCCTAGACTTGAAGAAATCCAAAAGCTTGTTTTCAATCTTGGAAGCCAGCCACCGTGCTATGAGGAAGTCCAGCTATCTTGCTGGAGAGAGACCTCTTGGAGATCCTGGGGGGTAAGACAGCATATGGAGAGAGAAAGAGGCCACACAGAGGAGCACTGAGGCCCCAAACATGTGAGCAAAGCCTTCTGGGAGCTTCCAGCCCAGCCCAGTCACCAGCTGATTGTATGCAAGTATGCAAGTGTTTCACCCTACCCTGTAGACTGCCCAGCTTAGCCCTGACCAAATTTCTGACTCAGAGAATCTTAAGAAAAAATAAATATGTCTATAGTTTGTTTATTTTATTGTATTGTTCTTTTTCAAAGAACAAATTTTATGTTTTTAAAATTAGATTGACATCTAATTTCTTGTTTTCTTTTCTTACTTAAAGATGGGGTCTTGTTATGTGGCCCAGGCTGAAGTGCAGTGGCTGTTCACAGGTGTGATCATAGCGCACTGCAGCCTTGAACTCCTGGCCTCCAGGAATCCTCTCACCGCAGCCTCCTGAGTAGCTCAGACTACAGGCCTGTGCCACTGCACCTAGCTTAATACTTGATTTCTAAAACTATGGTATAGCCATCAAGAAAAACAGAACACACACACCAAAGAAAGAAAGTGAAAACAAAACAGAACACAGAAATATGACAGACTGGATTCAAAGCCTACTTACGCCGGGCGCAGTGGCTCGTGCCTGTAATACCAACACTTTGGGAGGCAGAGGCAGGTGGATCACCTGAGGTCAGGAGTTTGAGACCAGCCTGGCCAACATGGTGAAACCTGTCTCTACTAAAAATACAAAATTAGCCAGGCGTGGTGGCACATGCCTGTAATCCCAGATACTTGAGAGGCTGAGGCAGGAGAACCACTTGAACCCGGGAGGCAGAGGTTGCGGTGAGCCGAGATCACGCCATTGCACTCCAGCCTGGGCAACAGAGCAAAACTCCGTCTCAAAAAAAAAAAAAAAAAAAAAAGCCTACTTACTAGCTCTGTGTTGTTGAGCAAATTGCTGAATCTCCCTGAACTTCAGTTTTTTCCCCTGTAAAGTGGAACTACCATTTACTGAACATTTATATGCCAGCACAGTGCCAAACATTTTTTAAATTATTTCTTTATTTATTTAATTAAAAAAATTTAAAAAGGCACCCAACCTGGGGTGTGAACCCACAACCCTGGGATTAAGAGTCTCATGCTCTACCAACTGAGCTAGCTGGGCTATTACCTATTTATTCATTTTTTTGAGACACAGCTTCATTCTTGTTGCCTAGGCTGGAGTGCAGGCAGTGTCACGATCTTGGCTCACTGCAACCTCCACCTCCTGGGTTTAAGCGATTCTCCCACCTCAGCCTCCCAAGTAGCTGGGATTACAGGCACCCACCATCATGCCCAGCTAATTTTTGTATTTTTAGTAGAGACAGGATTTCACCATGTTGGCCAGGCTGGTCTCAAACTCCTGACCTCAGACGATCCACCCACCTCAGTCTCCCAAAGTGCTGGGATTATAGGTGTGAGCCACTGTGCCTGGTTGCCAAGCATTTTAAATAGAGCTACGTATTCATTTCATATTTTAAAATGGTGTACACAAAGGATCTGATTTAATGACTGATAATGATACCTCCTCAGTGGCAGCTGCCATTATTACTGTTGTTATGAGTTTCCAAGTTAAACTTTCTACGGCTTACAGGAGAGAGCCCTCCACCCTCACCCTGGTGCCTACTCATCTGTCATCCCCCTGGGACCGGATAGGGACTGGACCCAGAGTCCTGCCATTCCCAGGAAGATCAAACAAAAGAAGATCCCAGAAATCTTTTTTCTTTTTTTTTTTTTTTTTTTTATGTTAACCCAGGCTGGAGTGCAGTGGCATGAACACGGCTCACTGCATTTTTGACCTCCTGGGCTCAAGTGATCCTCCCACCTTAGCCCCCGCAAGCAGCTGGGACCACAGACGCACACTACCACACCCGGCTAATTTTTGCGTTTTGGGTAGAGACAGGGTTTCACCACGATTCGTAGGCTGCTCTCGAATTCCTGGGCTCAAGCAATCTGCCGGCCTCAGCCTCCTGAAGTGCTGGGATTACAGGTGTGAGCCACTGCACCCAGCAACATCTGGAATCTTTCTAGCACCAAAGGGAATCAAGCATGAGAAATAAGGATATTCACGTGTCAGAGTGCTTGCGTGCAAGGCAGCTGTGTGAAAATGGAGATGATGGGTGATAAAGGGCTGCTTGCCAGGCCTAAACAGAGGTATTGCCTCCTCTCTAGCCCCCTGCCTCCAAAGTTGCCTGTTGCATCTGTTCACACAGCCACAAGAGCACCCTTGCTAAAGCAGATTAAACCACTGGGCCTCAGGCTTGATTGACAGCCGGGCGCGGCTCATGCCTGTAATCCCAGCACTTCGGGAGGCCAAGGTGGGCCGACCACGAGGTCAGGAGTTCGAGACCAGCCTGGCCAACATGTTGAAACCAAAGCTGTACTAAAAATACAAAAATTAGCTGGGTATGATGGCAGATGCCTGTGATCCCAGCTACTCTGGAGGCTGAGGCAGGAGAATTGCTTGAACCCAGGAGGCAGAGATTGCAGTGAGCCGAGATTGTATCATTGTGCTTCAGCCTGTGTGACGGCACAAGACTCCATCTGGGGGGGCGGGGGGCGGAGGGGTGGGGAAGTCTTGATTGGCTCCCCTTTGCCTTCTAAATGAATACTGTGCAGACAAAGCCCTATCTTCCTCTCCACTCTGCTATTTCCATTTGTGATCCTACAAACACACCAGCGAATTCTCACCTTTGCTCCTTGAATTCTGTCCTTCTCCCTCCTTAAAAACTAACCCTGCTCCTCCTGTCTGTCCACTTCCTGCTTGTCCTGCAGGTTTCAGCTTAGATGTCACTTTCTCCAAGAAGCCTTCCTGGGTTCCCCCAGACCCAGTTAGGTTCCACAGGGCCCTGTCCTTACCTCTATCACTGGACTGTAAGCTCACAAGGACAAGGCTCATAGCTACCCATAACAGTGTCTGGCTCACCACTGGTGCTCAGGAAGTGCATGTTGAATGGAGGAATTAATATATAAGTAATTCTTACAACACTGTGGCACCCTTTTTCATTGCCCTGTGTGTCTCCTCAACTAGACCACAGGCTTCTTAAAGGCAGGAAGGTCTCATCGAACTTTATAGGCCTGCTGCCCAGTGCTGTGTGGACACATAGGAAGTATCCAACAAATGTTTGTTTTTTTGCTTTTTGTTTTTTGAGACGGCGTTCACTCTTGTCGCCCAAGCTGGAGTGCAGTGGCATGATTTCAGCTCACTGCAACCTCCAACTCCTGGGTTCATGTGATTTTCCTGCCTCAGCCTCCCTAGTAGCTGGGATTACAGGCACGTACCAACATGCCTAGCTAATTTTGTATTTTTAGTAGAGTCAGGGTTTCTCCATATTGGTCAGGCTGGTCTCAAACTCCTGAACTCAAGTGATTCGCCAACCTCGGCCTGCCAAAGTGCTGGGATTACAGGTGTGAGCCACAATGCCTAGCCTTGTTTTTTGGTTTTGGTTTTGAGACAGAGTCTTGCCCTGTCACCCAGGCTGGAGTGCAGTGGTGCCATCTTGGCTCAGTGTAACCTCCACCTCCCAGGTTCAAGCAATTCTCCTGCCTCAGCCTCCAGAGTAGCTAGGATTACAGGTGGTCACCACCACTCCTGGCTAATTTTTTTTTTTTTTTTAAAGAGGGGGTTTCACCGTATTGGTCAGGCTGGTCTTGAACTCCCGACCTCAGGTGATCCACTCGCCTTGGCCTCCAAAGTGCTTGGATTACAGGCATGAGCCACCACGCCCGGCCAATTTTTTGTATTTTTAGTAGAGACAGGGTTTCCCCATGTTGGCCAGGCTGGTCTCGAACTCCTGACCTCAGGCGATCCACCCACCTCGGCCTCCCAAAGTGCTGGGATTACAGGTGTGAGCCATGATGCCCAGTCCAACAAATGCTTGTTGAATGTTTGGATGAACACCTGAGTAGGTGATGGATGAACAGTCGGATAAATGGATGGACAGATACATTGGTAACTAAACTGGTATTTGCTTCCATCTATATCTTTTAGGATCAATTATCATTTTCTGAAGAAACTGAAGAACCCAAGGCAGCTCTGCAGTGAACATAAAACCCACCAGTCAGTCCTCAAGCCCCCAGACAAAGCCACCACCACCTCCACTGGTGGCCCTAAAAAACGCTACTCCCCTCAACACCCCATGTACACACCTGGTCCTTGGGCTCTTGGCTAACCAGCCAGAAGAGGAGGAGGTTGTTACAGCTGATGTTGACTTCAGGGAGGGTGTCTAGGTAAGTCTTCAGGGTGGTGGTCCCTTTGGTCTGGGGTGGGGGCTGCCTCATGGATGATGGGGCATTGGGCATCCAGGCCCCAAAGTCATGCTGTGGAGACCCCCATCCCAGTTGGGTCAGTGGGCCAGAAGGGAAACATCAGCTCCCCCTTCATCACCCTGATCCCACCTCTACCATCTAGGGGTGACTGTTGGGAAATGAGGGGATCACGGAAAGAGAGGAAGGGGTAGGGAATGCAAGGTCCCAGAGGTGGGACAGGAGGCAAGCTTACTCCTTGTACTCCCCACCCAGTGTTCCAGACTGGGTAGAGTGAGTCACTAGGGAAGGAGGTGGCCCCAGAGTGGAGGTAATCCTACAAAAAGGCCTTGGGCTGGCATGCCATACAGAGCAAGCTGATACTCCACTGGGCTGCGTTCTAACCATGAGAGGCGCCCCCAAGTTCTACCCCTAAATTAACCTCAACTTGAGTCGCCATTACGACCTTGAACCCAGCTCCACCCAGTTATCACCCAGTGCCAGCCCTTCACCCCACTCAGTTGCCACTCCAACCCCAAGCCTCATCATAAACCCACTGCAACCCTGACCCACCCATGCTCTCAACCGGAACACAGGCCTCAGGTCCACTGCTGACACCTGATGTCCCCAGGCCTGCCCTTTGCAGCCTCACCTGCCCACTGTTGACAGCAGCATGCTGGGCAGAGCAATTGAAGATGATTGCAGTGAGGAACTTCACCAGCTCTCCTGGGGTGCACAGCCGGCTTGGGAAGCCTGGGTGTGGGAAGGAAGGATAGAGGGTGTGGATGGAAGGTACTGGATTCCTAGGGCCAGCTCAGGGCTGGGGCTTACCACAGGGGAAAAGTGAGGAAGTAAGGAATGCCTAGCCATGACTGTCTTAAGACTCAGATTAGGGTTGGGCTAAAGTTAGGGATGGCTATCACTAATGGTTGGTCTCCGAAGTGGGTCAGGGTAGGAGATGGGGGCTGGGATCTGGCCAGAAAATCCCCAGCATGCAGGGCCAATGGCAGAGCCAGGTTCCAGCCAAGTGCCCAGCTGCCTCTCCCTGACTTCTAAGGCACATCCACCTGCAGCCCCGGTTAGCATGCAATCATTTAATTCTACCCAAATTCGCCAAGATTTGTTCAAGCACCCAGTATCCAACCATCCTCTGCTGGGCTTAGCAGCAGAGACCAGTGACCACAGGGCATGTTGCTCAAAAGCTCACAGTGACAGAAGCAGAATGAAGATCCTAAGGCCAGAACTTGGCTCTTTGAGGAGAGGGCAGGCAGGACAGAAAGGGGCACCAGGAGCAGAGTGGTTAGTGGAGGCCTCCTGGAGGACAAGAGGGGTCTCATGAGTTGAAAGATGGGTCAGCCTTGAATGAAAAAAAAAAAAAAAAAAAAAAGAGATGTATTTCAGGGTTGCAGAGGGGAGAGCTCCAAAGCTCAGCCCTCGGTCCTCTTCACTCTGTGCCTCACTAATCTTGTCCAAGTCCATGGCTGTAACCACCTCTCACTCGCCAACTCCCAAATTCCCATCTCCGGCTGTGCCTGGTTCCTGAGCTCCAGACTCAGCCGTGGGCGTTACCCTGCGGCAGCTTACCTGACGCCCCACCTGAGCATCTACATCACCTCACACTGCACAGCGGCGAGAACATACACCCGTCAGATTATGTCACCCTTCGATAAAACCCCTGGAGGGCTTCCCATCTCACTCACCTTGCCACGGCCCTACTGGATCTAGCCCCGGCCCCTTCTCTCACTTCTTTTCCTTCCTGGCTTTTCACTTATTCGACTCCAGCCACGCAGGCCTTCCTGATATTTGTCAAATGCACCAGCATTCAGAGCTCAGGGCCTGTACACTTACAATATCTCTGCCTGCTACTCTTGCCCCTGTTATTCCCAGATGTAACACCTGCATTTCCTTCATGTCTCTGCCCTGACCACCGCCCTGAGATAATCCCTCTACCTTGACACATTATATTCCTTGATGCTGTCTCAGTTTTCCTCTTCACGTTCACAACCACCTGACATGCTTATTTGTTGATGATCTCTCTCCAAAAGAATGTTAAGCTCCACTAAGGCTAGAATTTTTGTCTTTTTCACCACTAAACCTCAGCATCTAGAACAAGACTTAATCAATACCAAGGGCCTGGTAATTACTGACTGAATGAAGTGAACGCATGAGAGGGTAAGAAGCCAGAGCATGGGAAGCAGAGGTAGGAAGATCGCTCAAGCCCAGGAGTTCGAGACCTGCCCAGGCAACATAGCAAGACCCTGTCTCTACAAAAAAAAATTTTTTTTAATTAACTGGATGCGGTGATGTAGTGGTATGTGCCTGGGTAGTCCCAGCTACCAGGGAGGCTGAGGTTGAGGATCACTTGAGCCTGGGAGGTCAAGGCTGCAGTGAAGCATGATCACACCACTGCACTCCAGTCTGAATCATAGATTAAGACCCTGTCTCAAAAAAAAAAAAAAAAAAACAAAAAACAAAAAACAAAAAACGCCAGAGCAGCATGGGGCGTCAGCAGGGTAAGGGAGCAGGGAGGGGACCTAATTGGAGGTGGTGACACTACAGCAGCGTGCAGGGCCGTGTGGTTTCTGGGGCAGTATTTCAGAGGATTAGCAGGGTGGTGGCCCTGCAGGCTTGGCGGGCAAGCAGCGAGTGGCTGGGGAAGGTTGAGAAGCAGCTGCTACAGTTCAAGAGCACTGTAAGGAAGGCTTTGATTAGGGTGGTGACAATAGAGATAAGCCACCTAACTGGATTTAGGAAGACAGAGAGGGAAACATGAGTCAAAGAGAACTAAGGTTTGGAGTCAGGCCGACTGGGCAGAGGCTGATGAATAGAACAGAGAGGTCGGGAGGAAAGATCCAACATCTGCCTGGGAGTGTGTGGGAGTTTTCTGAATGCTCTGCTCCTGGATGAGTCTCTAAACTCGGAGGCTGAGAACAAAAAAGCAAAGCAGGTGGACACACCTGTAGTGTCAGCTATTTGGAAGGCTGAGATGGAGGATCAATTGAGCTCAGCAGTTTGAGACCAGCCTGAGCAACAGAGCAAGTCCCTGTCTCAAAAAAAATGAAAACAAAAACAAAAAAAAAAGGTCAGATCATCTAAGGAAATTTTTCTGTACTTCATATTGCCTATTTTTCCCCCATTGAAATATGGAACCTGACCAATATAGTGAAAAAAAACACCCATCTCTACTAAAAATACAAAAATTTTCCAGGCACGGTTGCATGCGACTGTAGTCCCAGCTACTAGGGAGGCTGAGACAGGAGAATCACTTGTACTGGGAGGTGGAGGCTAACGAGTGTGTTTTGCCTTTTTAAATACTGTATGTGAATCTAGAATAGGTTTGTAGTCGTTGGAAGAGCTGTTATCAATCTGAAGAGTGTTCTGATGCATTAAGTCAGAGACAAATGTAATAAAGTAAGATAGAGGAGTTGAATTAACAGTACTTAGATCCCCCTTTGGGTCTTAAGTAGGAAACAAACACATCCAAATATAAAACAACTGCCCAGGGAGGAGGAGCTGTCAGGATCGAGACTGCTCATGATTAATAGCAGGTTTGCAAAACACAGGGAAGGGTTAAAAACACAGGGAAGGCCTTTAAAAACTCAAAGGCCAGGTGTGGTGTCTCACACCTATAATCCCAGCACTTTGGGAGGCTGATCACCGGAGGTCAGGAGTACAAGACCAGCCTGGCCAACATGGTGAAACCACGTCTCTACTAAAAATACAAAAATTAGCCAGGCGCGGTGGCAGGTGCCTGTAATCTCAGCTACTTAGGAGACTGAGGCAACAGAATCACTTGAACCCAGGAGGTGGAGGTTGAAGTGAGCCAAGATCGTGCTGCTGCACTCCAGCCTGGGTGACAAAACAAGATTCTATCTCAAAAAATAATGAGGAAAAAAAACTCCAAAAGAGTTCTGGCTGTCACCATCTTAACCCAGAAATCACTCTCAGCATCACTAATAGTGAGATAACCTGACATTATGTGCATCCCAATATGATGCAATGCAGAGGACAGAGCATCACCTGAGAAATATTCTTGCCAAAAATATTAAACCTTCAGCCATGACTTCTGGTTTACAAAAAACACGACAGACAGCCTGGCCAACATGGTGAAACCCTGTCTCTACTAAAAATACAAAAATTAGCTGGGTGTGGTGGCACACGCCTGTAAATCCAGCTATTCAGGAGGCCAAGGCACGAGAATCACTTGAACCCAGGAGGCGGAGGTTGCTGTGAGCCGAATTCGCACCACTGAACTCCAGCCTGGGTGATGGAGCGAGACTGTCTCAAAAAAACAAAAAAAAACAAGAGACAGAGCAATAAGGTGAGTGACATCATGAGGAAGCAATTAGATAAATTCAGAAGGTGAAATATTCTGGAGAACAACTAGTCCCGGCTCTTCAATTAGTCTATGTCACGTAATTTTAGGAAGCAGAGGGGGAAGAGGGGCTGTTCTAAGTTGTGAGAGACTCTAGAGTTGAAACCAAAACAAAACAGCATGTGATCCTTGGTTGGCTCCTGAATCAATAGGGAACAGCTGGGAGGGAATGGGTCAAATAAGGGAATTTGTATGTATGTATGTATGTGTGTATGTATGTATTTATTTATTTGAGAGGGAGTCTCTGTTGCCCAGGCTGGAGTGCAGTGGGGCAATCTTGGCTCACTGCAACCTCTGCCTCCTGGGTTCAAGAAATTCTCCTGCCTCAGCCTCCCAAGTAGCTGAGATTACAGATGCCCAACACCACGCTCGGCTAATTTTTGTATTTTAGTAGAGTCAGGCTTTTACCATGTTGGTCAGGCTGGTCTTGAACTCCTGACCTCAAATGATCTGCCCACCTCAGCCTTCCAAAGTGCTGGGATTACAGGCATGAGCCACCGTGCCAGGCCAAATAGGGAAATTTGAATATGGACTAGATATGAAAGTGACATTAGAGAGTAGCGTCAATTTTGTTTCATGTGATGACAATATTGCAGTTATATAGAAAAATGTCAATTTCTGGCAGGTGTGGTAGCCCACATCTATAATCCCAGCACTTTGGGAGGCTGAGGAAGGTGGATCACCTGAGGTCGGGAGCTTAAGACCAGCCTGGCCAACATGGTGAAACCCTGTCTCTACTAAAAATACAAAAGTTAGCTGGGCATGGTGGCATGAGCCTGTAATCCCAGCTACTCGGGAGGCTGAGGCATGAAAACTGCTTGAACCAGGGAGATGGAAGTTGCAGTGAGCCAAGATCATGCCACTGCACTCCAGCCTGGGTGGCAGAGTGAGACTGTCTAAAAAAAAAAGAAAAAGAAAAATGTATATTTTTAAGATGCATATTGATCAGGGGTGAAATAAGATGACTTTAACTTACTTTAAAGGGCTTCAGCAATAAACAAAAGCAACAGATTTGATATGGCAAAATGTTGGCAATTGTTGAATCTAGTGGTGGGTAAATGGGTGTTCATTACACTATACTCTGCTTTTCTGTATGTCTGAAAAAACTCTTGTTTAAAAAGAAAAGCCTCTAAGCCCATTACAGGGCTGCAATAGCTGTTCATTCTATTTGGAGGTGACTTGAGACCATCCCTTCTCTCTCGGGCTCCCCATATAGGAGCTCCTGTAGGTGGCTTCTGGAAGGACTAAGTAAGCTTAAAAGCCACATTCCGGCTGGGCGTGGTGGCTCATGCCTGTAATCCTAGCACTCTGGGAGGCCAAGGTGGGTGGATCACCTGAGGTCACGAGTTCAAGACCAGCCTGGCCATCATGGTGAAACCCCATCTTGAAAAAAAAAAAAAAAAAGAAAAGCCACATTCCTGCTGAGAGACCTCCCCAGGCCAGGTCTGGAGGATGGACAATTGTGCCAATCTGAGCTTTCCCTTTTCTTCCACTACCCCCAGATAGACAGGCTTCTTTTTTTTTTTTTTTTTTTTTTTTTTTTTTGGCAGAGTAAAACCCTTGTCGCCCAGGCTGGAGTGCAGTGGCGCAATCTTGGCTCACTGCAACCTCCACCTTCTGGGTTCAAGCCATTCTCCTGCCTCAGCCTCCTAGGTAGCTGGGACTACAGTCACATGCCACCACACCCAAATTTTTAGTAGAGACAGGGTTTCACCATATTAGTCAGGCTGGTCTCCAACTCCTGACACCTCAGGTGATCCAATCCGCCTCGGCCTCCCAAAGTGCTGGGATTACAGGCCTGAGCCACTGCATCTGGCTTCTACATTTTTGCATGGCAGAATACAAACTGCAAAATACAGTGGCACTAGGTAGCTACAAAGAGCAGCGATGGGCTGTGTAACCCAAGCATAGCCAGACCTCACTCTATGGAGGGGTGACCTTGCAGTTGCCATGTGCTGGGCTTAAGGGTGACAATGAGACATCAAAAAGAAAAATTCTGGCTGGGCATGGTGGCTCATTCCTATAATCCTAGCACTTTGGCAGGCTGAGGCCAGAGGATTGCTTGAAGCCAAAAGTTCGAAACCAGCCTGGGCAAAAAAGCAAGACCACCCCCCGTCGTCTGCACCAAAAACAAAAGAAGAAGAAAAAGCTGACTTGGCATACTGCCTATGAGTTAGCGATGCTCCACAAGGCACAGTTTTAAAAAAAAAATTTGGCCGGGTGCAGTGACTCATGCCTGTAATCCCAGGACTTTGGGAGGCCGAGGTAGGCGGATCACAAGGTCAGGAGTTGGAGACCAGCCTGGCCAATATGATGAAACCCTGTCTCTACTAAAAATACAAAAATTAGCTGGGCGTGGTGGGGGCATCTATAATCCCAGCTACTCAGGAGGCTGAAGCAGGAGAATCGCTTGAACCTGGGAGGCAGAGGTTGCAGTGAGCTGAGATTGTGCCACTGCACTCCAGCCTGGGCGACAGAGCGAGACTCCATCTCAAAAATAAATAATTTTTAAAAAGTCTTTCAGAGAATGGGGAATGCAGGCTTGGGAGATTTCTGAGTCTGGAAATCAGCTGCAGAGGAGAAACAGAAGAAATACTCATTCCATGAGAGAGGGGTAAAGAAGGGTAGAGAGGAGTCAGAGATAAAGGACAAGGCAAGAGGTGGGATGTGAAGAAGCTGGGACCTGGGAAGAAGCAGGGAGTCAGAAGGACATGCCCTTCCTGGAGCTAAGGGAAGACTGGAAAGAAAGGAAGGTGTGATCTGGGGTATCTGCTCTACTCGGGTTAAGGAAAATAAGGGCTAAGAGGGAGGCGCTGGTGGTGGTGGGTCTGAGGCCTCTCACGCAGTGACAGAAGAGAAGGGAGAGTTAAGGTCTGGTGACAATCGTAAATGAGGGATCAGCCCACAGAAGACCAACGCACTCCAAGAAGTTTGCAGCCAAAGGAATGAAGAGAGGTTGGTGGCTGGAGGGGCCATGTGGCAGGACAGGAATAGGGGTTTGAGAGAAGGTTCCCAGAATCGTCTGAAGTCAGAGATGGCTCCCACTGCATGTTCCAGCACATTGACAGAGCTCAGGAAGCGGAAATGAAACGATGGGCTTGTGAAAAGGTCACGGGACTGAGGGGCACAGAGCAGCGGATGCAAGCAAGGGCTTTGGAGACAGTCGGAGTTGGCTCAGAACCCGCCTTGCGCAGCCTTCTTTATGACTCCTTATCTGCTAAGTGAGGATATTAACAGTATCTACTTCAAAGGCTGATCAATAAGTGACTGATGGGAGGGGGGGCGGGGCAAAGTGCTAGATCATCAGAGCCTATGTGGAAAGTGGGGTAGAGAGAGGATACCTGAGCTTTCCCGGCCCAGGAATGCCTGAGCAAAAATTTCGCCAACCCAGGCCTGCAGCTCCGAATCCTGCTGCACAGATGCGTCACTGGGATAATAGTAGCCCACGATTTCTGAGACAAAGCTGCAGGAAAGAGATGCCAGTGCCACTGGAGTAAACATGGGGTCAGGCCTGGCCAGAAAATCGAGGCCCACAGCCACTCAGGTGGCAGAGAGGCAATAGCCATGGGGGTTCAATGGGGACCCCCAGGTGCAGCTGGAATCTGAGTGGCCGGGCTTCCCTTAAGCCCCACTCACTTCTGAGTCATGGGTGCTCCACACCTCCTTCCTGCACAGGGGCCTAGAGAGTGGGCAGGGAGTGCACGAAGAGAGTCTGACTCATGCCGCCACCCCCTCCCCACTCAGCACCCAGGAGGAAGACCTGCCTGCCCCGAGTCCCCAGCCCATGCTTAGCTGATGCATCAGCCCTGATACTTTGACTCCACTGGACACCCCCTCCTTCCCCTGCATCCACACACCCCCAGCCCCTCTCTGGACCGCAGCTACCTGCCATTTCAGAGGGGACTCCAAACCCAATTCATACCCTCAAGAATTTCCTATGCTGGGGTGTGAAAACACCTGGAATCCCCCCAGCCACCATGAGCGCAGGGATCACAGTGCCCGAGGCCAGGAGACCCTGTTGGGACTCCCAGTCCTGCCCCGCACCTCTCAATGGCCGCCCAGATCTTCATGCCGTCGTCTCTGTAGTAGTAGTTGGGGATAGCCAGGACGCCGCGGGCCCGCAGGCTGTCCGGAAGGCAGAAATTGGTGTAGGTGAAGTGGGCCAGGCCCGTGCTCATGAGGTAGAGGAGGCCTTGCCTCCCGATGGAGGTGACCTGAGGACACAGCACAGCTCGGCTCCCGGGCCGTCCCAATCCCCAGCCTAGTGTCTGGGCACGAGATGGGGCACGGTACTCGGCCCAGAGAGAGCCTTCTTCGGTTCATCAAGCAATTTACAACCGCGGATCAAATACCCACGAGGGCCTGCCTGACGCAGGCTGCGGAGCTTGAGGCCCCATTACGTGCATGAGAGGAGATCCTTAGGTATTTGGTAACTTAAAGAATGAACTGAATGCCAGGGAGCCTGGCTGGGCTCTAGATCAGCTGAAGGTAGTGCTGGGGCTCAGGGAAAGGCTGCCCTGCCTGTGGACCCGTGGCCCGGGGAGGAGGGGGGACCCGTAGGGGGAGCTAGGGCCCGGGTCGGGGCCTGTGAAGAGCACAAGTAGGAGACCGGCGGAGTGGGCGGGGCTGGGGCAAGAGGCAGGGATTGTGCAGGTGCTCTCACACCCCAGGTGTCCTCACAAGGGGCTTGGGCGCCGAACAGGGCTTGGGGGCGGGTAGCGGGGCAAAGCGTCCCCGGGGGCAGAGCCTCAGGGGCCCGGCAGGGAGGCCGCACCTGGTCCACGAGGCCCTCGGGATTGAGCAGCGTGGCCCTCGCGATGGTGTTCACCTGCAGCGTGTAGCGAGTGTGGGGGAGCAGGAGCTGCGAGCGGAGCGGATCACGTGAGCCGAAGTCCGGGGACAAGGCCGCCCAGCCCCCGCCCCGCTGGGCCCCCGCCAGGGGTCACAGACCTTATAGACGGGGTGGCAGAGCGGCAGCTGGCGCAGCGTGGCCATGGCGAAGGCCTCGCACAGCAAATGCGTGCACAGAAAGTGCGTGTTGTTCTCGTGCACCAGGAACTCGGAGTTGCGCACCCACGTCTTGGCCAGCAGCCAGTCCCAGTCGGAGTCAGTGGGCAGGAAGATGGGGCTGTCGGGCCCGGGGGTCTGGCTGAGCTGCGTCCGAGAGGAACGAGGGATGATGGGGCTCCGGGCTGGCGGTTAGCCCCTTAGGCCCCACCCCGAGGCGGCGCCGCCGGGCTCACCTGGATGGCCAAGGGCACCAGCGCCCCCTGGGGGCTGAGCCACAGCAGGCATAGCGGGGCGGCCACGTACTGCGGGCGGTCGTTTAGGCAGTGGGTGGGGGCCTCCGCCAGGATCCAGTAGTCCGCTAGGAAGATGTTCCCCCTCTGCAGAAGACGCGCTGAAGCTGGGTGTCCCTCCCCACCGGCGCTCCGCTTTCCTCCCGTTTCCCTGCCCACTTCTACCCCAGCTGAGGTCCCCAGCTGAGGCCTCAGAAATTCTTGGTGCCTGAATTAACAGCCAACGTGGGGTACCCCGCCCTACCCAGAATGTCCGGAATGAAGTCCAGCTGAGTCCTTCCTTGTGCAAGCGCTAGCCTGCTGGGACAAGCCACTGTCCCCTCCTCCTCACCCATACCTAGTCCTTCCCACTCTCAACTCCGATGGAATCCCCTTCTGAGATCTGATCACTCTGTAACCAGCAACAGCTAAATCAGCACGAGAGAATTGACCAACCACATCTCTAGCTTTCTGGAGGAGAATGCCTGAGGTCTTAGCTGCCCCAAAGAGACTGGGTCAGCTTCTTTTCCTCTGAGCCCCTAGTTCTCTGTGATTTTCCCTGATGTATCTGGTGGTCCTACCATTGACCTGTCCTAAAACAGCTTCCCTCCGGCCTCAGCACCTCCTCAGGAGGCCTCAAAACAAGAGCAAGTCCTCCCAGCTGTCCCTGCAGCCACCCTGCCTGCTCACACCTTTTCACCAGGCCCCTTCTCAGGCCTCAAAGCCTCCCAAGCCCCATCTGACCCTCATCTGCATCTGCTCTACTTAAATTGTGCAGCATCATGGCTGCCCAGAGGATGAGGCCCAAAGGCGAGATGCAGCCCGGGCCATTTCTGTACCCTACACACACATCGCTTGTCCATAATGGTGACACACCCACCTCCCACCTATCAGGCCCACTGCCCAGGTCCTTACCCACCTCTAGCTCTGCCTGCAGGCATGTGCCCTGTCCCAGCAAGGGGGCCACCATATCATTGGTGATGGGCAGCTTGCTGGGCAAGCTGGAGATGCAATGGAGCATGATGGGATTGACGCCATTCAGGTACTGGTACCCAAAGAAGTGATCCTCGCTCCAGTGCTCTGTGACATACTCTGGAGAGCAAGAGAGGGGAGCAGTTGGTCTAGAAACTACTTCCCTAGATCCTTGGTCCTGCCAAGCCCTTTGTTTATCATTGTGGTTTAGGTTTTCTTCCCAAAAACTCTTATGAGGTAGGAATGATTGTATCTTCAATTTGATACTAGACACTAAAGGTCAGAGAGATGGAGTGACTTGCACAGCTAAGTGGCAGAGAAGGGATTTAAACCTAAGCCTTTCTGGACCCAAAGCCTGGAGCGCTTGCTGTCTGGAGTAGGCAAAGACAGTCATGTGCCCCTGATCAGGATCAAGATTCCCTAAATGACTGTCGCCCTCTCCCAGGTAAGCAGAGTATCTCTCTCTCCTGACTCCCCTGTTTTTGTCCCCTCCTCAGAGGAGATGCCTTGTCCTCCAGAGGAATCTGGGAGATGCCACCAGTGAAGCCAGGAGTCCCTCCACTCAAATCCAGCAGAATCCCTGGCAGGGCTGGGAGAGGGCCCTTTCCCAGGAAGGGGAGGAAGGAGTCTGAGCCCGAGATAAGGTAAGGGTAGACAACTCCTGCCTAGCTCTGCTCACTTGTCGTGAAGGTCTTGTGGCACCAGAAGATGTTCCGAATGTCATCCAGCTTCTTCCAGGAGCCCTTGCGATCCAACAGCCCTCGAAGCTTCATTCCCAAGGACCTGATGGCAGAGGAAAAAGTGAGGTTGGGGTCTAGGGGCTGGAGTCTGCTGGAAACCACTGTGTGCCCCTCTGCCTGGAGGAACTGACAGGGTCCATCCCCAGAGTAGAGATGCCTAACAACCCACATGGAAGAAAAAGCCTAGTGCCCAGTGGAGGCTCTGTGGCCTTGGGAGACCCTGGTTCACATGCAACCATCCCTAAGACAGGTCATTGCACGCTCACGTAAAAGTGGCACACACGGCCCTATGGTGCAGACAAGCTACCCTCGCTGGTGTCTTGGCCTCTGTTCTCCAAGCTGCCATCTTGTCATAGACCTCCACTGGCTCTCTTCTGCCTACAGGACAGGGCCCCAGCTGCCAAGCCTGACCAACCCATGGAGATCCCCAGCAGCCAGTTTCTACCAATCTTTTTCCAGCATTTTCTCCCACCCTGGGCATTAGACAGGGCCAACCAAGAACCACTCTCCAAACACGATCAGAGACATGCTTTGTACACTGGATGGTGGAAGTGGGGCTGGCATGTGGAGGGATGTGCACTCTTCACTTTGTGGATGTCTATACTGTTTGAGTTTTTACAGTGAGCATTATTTTTTTTCCTTCTTTTTAAGATGGGGTCTCCCTGTGTTACCAAGGCTGGAGTGCAGTGGCTGTTCATAGACACAATCAGGCCGGGCACCGTGGCTCACGCCTGTAATCCCAGCACTTTGGAAGGCTGAGGCGGGTGGATCACGAGGTCAGGAGATAGAAATCATCCTGGCTAACATGGTGAAACCCCGTCTCTACTAAAAGTACAAAAAATTAGCCAGGCATGGTGGCACGCACCTGTAGTCCCAGCTACTCGGGAGGCTGAGGCAGGAGAATCGCTTGAACCCAGGAGGTGGAGGTTGCTGTGATCCGAGATCACACAACTGCACTTCAGCCTGGGTAACAGAGCAAAACTCAGTCTCAAAAAAAAAAAAAAAAAAGAAAAAAAGAAAAGAAAAGAAAATAGATACAATCATAGCTCACTGCAGCTTCAAACCTCTGGGTTCAAGCAATCCTCCTGTCTCAACCCCCCAAGTAGCAGGGACTATAGGTGTGCCCCACCATGCCCAGGAACATTATTTTATATTGAGGAGAAAAATGCTTGACATTCAATCAGCTTTCCCCTACTTCCAGGGCTTCATTTAAGCTGCGCCTCTGGTAGAAAGCCATCTACTATATCTCTATGATAAAAATCTATCTGTTCTAGGCACAGCTCAGAAGCAAAGTCCTTTATGGAGCATTGCCTGAACTCCCCCAAAACACATGCCTTGGATCTTTCACACTATTCAATCCTTGCATCGTATTGTAAGCCCAGTGGACATATATTATCCCATTATGCTACGAGTTCCTCAGGGCAAGGACTTGGCTGTGTCTGCCCCATCATACCCAGCTCATAATAGGCACTCACTAAATGGGCTGAATCAAAGGAAAGGGAATGGAGGCCGGGCACGGTGGCTCATGCCTGTAATCCCAGTAGTTTGGGAGGCCGAGGTAGTCCTGAGGTCAGGAGTTCGAGACCAGCCTGGCCAAGGTGGTGAAACCCTGTCTCTACTAAAAATGCAAAAATTAGCCAGGTGTGGTGGCACATCCTTGTAATCCCAGCTACTCAGGAGGCTGAGGTGGGAGAATCGCTTGAACCCAGGAGGCAAAGACTGCAGTGAACCCAGATCGCGCCACTGCACTCCAGCCTGAGTGACAGAGTAAGACTCCATCTTTAAAAAAAACCAACACCAACAACAAAAAAACGGAAAGGAATGGAACACGAAACAGGTAGGCCTTTGGCAATTGGTCAATAAATAGAATGTACAAAGATGTGATGTGCCTCGAAAGTGTGGGCCCCTGGGGAAGGCAGGACGGCAAGGGGGAATTAGTGATC
>CAUYLG010035953.1:0-43206 GCA_963573385.1 Cacajao melanocephalus
GTGACCCTAAGGCAAGATGCTCTGAGCCCTCTGTCACACCCGCATAAGGGCTGCTGGAGGGCGCCCCGGCTGTGCGGCAGCGCCAGCGCTGGGAAAGCCCCGCAGGTTAGCCAGCTCGGGAAGGAGACGTCCAAAATGGTCGAGAGGGCTCCTTCCTGGGGAAGCCAGGAGAAAACGCCGCTTCTCCAAGCTCTTGCGGTAAGGCCTGGCGGCTGTCAGGAGGCCCGCAGACCTCGGGGGGCTCCACTGTCTCTATGGGATGCTGTGCTTCAGCGGTCACGTTCCATGTCTGTTCTCACGCCCTGCTTCCGCACCTGGTTTCTCTTTTTCTTAATAGATAAGAATTAATAATAGTAACCATCTTAGTGTCCTTGATGTTTCGGACAAATATGCAAAGAGCCCTGACGCATTAGGTTTTCTCCTCGCCTGGGCTACTTGAAAGTCCTGGGCCCCCTATCTTCAAGACACGTGATTACCTGACCCTATCACTGACCACCATTACTTCACCGGACCTTCCCTGCCCACTGCTTTGTACTCAATAAAAGTCAGAGTGTCCAGGCACTCGGGGCCACTGCAGGTCTCCGCGCTTTGCTTTGCAGTGGACCCCCGCACCCAAACTCTCTTTTGTCTCTCTGTCTGTGTCTTTTATTTCTACAGTTTCTCATCTCTGCACCAGCAGGGAGGGGCTGAACCTTATAGAGTTGGACCCTAACCCCTGCTGCTCAGAGCCCAGTCCTGATGCCTGGGGAGGGAGGGGTTGGCAGCCCAGCTCTGGCTTCTGGAGGCCCTGGTCATCTATCGAAGTGCAATCATTTAAAAGCAGTCACAGCCCCGTGCAGTGGCTTAGGCCTATATTCCCAGCACTTTGGGAGACCCAGGCGGGTGGATCATCTGAGGTCAGGAGTTTGAGACTAGCCTGGCCAACATGATGAAAACCCATCTCTGCTAAAAATACAAAGCTAGTCGCGTGTGGTGGCAGGTGCCTGTAATCCCCGAAACTCAGGAGGCTGAGGCAGGAGAATTGCTTGAACCTGGCAGGCAGAGGTTGCAGTGAGCCAAGATTGCGCCACTGCACTCCAGCCTGGGTGACAGAGCGAGATTCCACCTTAAATAAATAAATAAATAAATGCAATCACTGAGGCTGACAAGGGTCACGGAAATGTGCTCTGCCCACACACTTTAACATCTTGCTATAAAAGGATGTTTCATGATAAGGTTTAAAAACATCCTTAAAGTGATGGCTGTTGTCTGACTGTAAGTCAGCAAAACATTAGAGATGACGGTCCAGGCACAGTGGCTCACGCCTGTAATCCCAGGACTTTGGGAGGCTGAGGCAGGCGGATCACGAGGTCAGGAGATTGAGACCATCCTGGCTAACACGGTGAAACCCCGTCTCTACTAAAAATACAAAAAATTAGCTGGGCCTGGTGGTACACACCTGTAGTCCCCGCTACTTGGGAGGCTGAGGCAGGAGAATTGCTTGAACCCGGGAGGCCGAGGTTGCAGTGAGCTGAGATCGTGCCACTGCACTCCAGCCTGGGTGGCAGAGCAAGACTCCATCTCAAAATAAAAAATAACATGCAGTTCATATCAAATAGTTGTGTCGGTAACAATTCAAAATTAACTTTGTTTCCCATGAAAGACAGTTGGATCTTCATCTGGGCATCTCAGATTATTTCCCTTCTCTCTCAGATTCTCAAATCCTGTCTACATTGTATCTGATTCCTTTAACAACATTTAGCCACTATTCCTATCCTGGGTCCAAGCAGGGAAGGGTTCAAGGTCAAAACGGGTCCATATTTCTTCAAAATGTGCCATCTTTGGGCTAACTTAAGAAATATTGGGCTAGGGGCAGTGGCTCATGCCTTCAGTCCCGGCACCTTTGGGAGGCCAAGACAGGAGGATCCCTTGAGCCCAGGAGTTTGAGGCTGTAGTGAGCCGTGATTGCCCCACTGCACTCAGCCTGCGGACAGAGTGAGAACTTGTCTCTTAACAAAAAGAAGACAAAAGATATTAATAGCAAAAGAAAAAAGAAAATACACCAAGAAAAAAAAAAGAGACCAAAAAAAAAGATATTAATAGCATTTGTGGACCAGTTTTGTGGAAGACAATTTTTCTGTGGACTGGGGTGGGGGTGGTTTCGGGATGAAACTGTCCCGCCTCAGATCCTCAGGCATTAGATTTTCCTAAGGAGCACACAGCCTTGATCCCTTGACTGCACAGTTGACAATGGGATTGGTGCTCTGATGAGAATCTGGTGCCACCATTGATACAAGAGGAGGCAGAGCTCAAGCCGAAATGCTCACTCACCTGCCCTCAACTCCTGCTACGTGGCCTGGTTCCTAACAGGCCACGGACTGGTACTGGTCCACAGCCTGGGGGTTGGGGACCCCTCTTTTAAAACAGTGGGTCAGGCCGGTAACTCATGCCTGTAATCACAGTGCTTTGTGAGGCTTATTCCTTGAGGCCAGGAGTTTGAGACAAGCCTGGCCAACACAGTGAGACTCCATCTCTAGAAAAAATAAAAAATGACCCAGAGGCCAGGTGCAGTGGCTCGTGCCTATAATCCCAGCACATGCCTATAATCCCAGTACTTTGAGAGGCTGAGGTGGCAGATCACCTGAGGTCAGGAGTTCCAGACCAGCCTGGCCAACATGGTGAAACCCCATCTCTACTAAAAATACAAAAATTAGCCAGGTATAGTGGGAGGCACCTGTAATCCCAGCTACTCGGGGGCTGAGGCATGAGAATTGCTTGAACCTGGGAGGCAGAGGTTTCAGTGAGCCGAGATTGTGCCACTGTACTCCAGCCTGGGCGACAGAGTGGGACTCTGTTTCAAAAAAAAAAAAAAATTAGCTGGATGTGGTGGTGCATGTGGGTGGTCCCAGCTACCTGGGAGGCTGAGGTAGGAGGATCATTTGCGCCCAGGAAGTCGAGGCTGCAGTGAGCTATGATTGCACCACTGCACTCCAGCCTGGATGACAGAGTGAGACCCTGTCTCAAAACAAACAAAAGAACCCAGTCAGCCTGGCACAGTGGCTCATGCCTGTAATCCTAGCCCTTTGGGAGGCCAAGGTAGGTGGATCACCCGAGGTCAGGAGTTCAAGACCAGCCTGACCAATATGGTGAAACCCCGTCTCCACTAAAAATCAAAAATTAGCTGGGCATGGTGGCATGCACCTGTAATCCCAGCTACTTGGGAGGCTGAGGTGGAAGTTGCAGCAAGCTGAGATCTCGCCATGGCACTCCAGCCTAAACTACAAGAGCGAAACTCCATCTCAAAAAAAAAAAAAAATACCAATTGTGCCATAAATGACATAAATAATACTTCTGCTGTTTCAGTCCAAATCCTGGCTGTTCACCTTTTAATTTACCAATCATTTTAGCTCCATGTTCCTAGGTTTGCCTTCAAGAATCTCTTGAATCAGTGCATAAAATTTGAGATTAAAAAGTCTTTTTTACTTAAAATCTGTACTATTTTAAAACTGTAAAATCAATGAAATACTCATTAATCTCAATTTCTTTTCATTTTTGGAAGTTCATCAGTATAGACAAAAATCTTGTTTGTTCAGTATGACTTGGCATTGCACAATGTGATTAAATTTAGTAACTAATTTAAAAATAACAGTTGATTGCTTATAGCCATTACTGGAACAAAATAAAAAAATATATAACAGTTGATGTTTGTTGTCTATGCGGGTGCGTCTTGCCATTAGATATGAACATGGCTATGGGAAGTAGAAAAGTTCCTCTTCGAAGTTTCCTTTCTTGTTAAAGAAGAAGAATAATAAATGTTATAAATAATAGTCTTTTCTTTTTTTTTTTTTTTTTTTTTTTTGATGGAGTCTCGCTCGGTAGCCCAGGCTGGAGGGCAGTGGCGCGATCTCGGCTCACTGCAACCTCCGCCTCCCAGGTCCCAGTCCAAACAATTCTCCTACCTCATCCTCCCAAATAGCTGGGATTACAGGCACGAGCCATCATGCCCAGCTAATTTTTGTATTTTTTAGTAGAGACAGGGTTTCACCATGTTGGCCAGTCTGGTATTGAACTCCTGACCTCGTGATCCACCCGCCTCAGCCTCCCACAGTGCTGGGATTACAGGCGTGAGCCACCGCGCCCGGCCAGTAATAGTCTCTTTTAAAGACTAACCTTCTTCAAAGCCTTATTGCTTTTTACTAGTAACTCTGTTACCCTATCCTATGTAGCTCTTAGATATGAAGGAATAAGTACATTCTATGTCCTTGTGCTTTAACCAAGATATTTATGTTATTACTTTTCTAAGACCTTTCATAAGCAACTTCCTCTCCCTTCCTTATTTGGACTTCCTCTTTTCCCTTTGTTCTCCATTGCTTTTACCTGTTTAGAAAAGTTTTAAGTTGTCAGCCAATCACGTTTTAGTTTAGATTGTGAGGTCTGGCTCCCACCAACGGGGATCAGACACAGCAGTAAGGATGACCCCAAATGCATAAGGGACAAATATGTCTGCTTTCCTTTGTTTGTTGTACTCTCGTGGCAAGATGGCTAACAGGAGCACCTTTTCTACAGAAAGTAAAATTGCCTTGCTGAGAGATCCTTTGTCTCAGTGCTGATTTTTCTTTGCAGCACTGAGCATCTGTTTCCAACAACGGCTGTTTCCTAACACTCCCGAAGTCTTTATTTTATGGTAGTGTCTTTTTTGAAGGGTGAGGGAGTGCAGAGCAAAGGGCTATTGAGTACACAGCAAAACAGATAAATACACAAGGACTTTTAAAATTTCCTTTTGAAACCAAACATACCTCATACCCATTAAGATGGTTACTACTAAAAAGAGAGAAAATGGCTGGGTGTGGTGGCTCACGCCTGTAATCCCAGCACTTTGGGAGGCCAAGGCAGGTGGATCAGTTGAGGTCAAGAGTTTGAGACCAGCCTGGGCAACTTGGTGAAATAAAAAATTGCTAAAATAAAAAAATAAAAACTAATAAAAATTAGTTTTAAAAACTACTAAAATACAAAAAAATAGCCACTCATAGTGGCAGGTGCCTGTAATCCCAGCTACTTGAGAGGCTGAGGCACAGGAATCACTTAAACCTGGGAGGCAGAGGTTGCAGTGAGCCGAGATCATGTCACTCTACTCCAGCCTGGGCAACAGAGCGAGACCCTGTCTTGAAAATAAATAAATAAATAAATAGAAAATAAGTATTAAGGCTGGGTGGGGTGGCTCATGCCTGTAATCCCAGCACTTTGGGAGGCTGAGGTGGGCAGATCACTTGAGATCAGGAGACCAGCCTGGCCAACATGGTGAAACCCCATCTCTACTAAAATACAAAAATTAGCCGTGTGTGGTGGCGCATGCGCCTGTAATCCCCAATACTCAGGAGGCTGAGGCAAGAGAATCGCTTGAACCCGGGAGGCAGAGGTTGCAGTGAGCTGAGATCACACCACTGCACTCTAGCCTGGGCAACAGAGTGAGACTCTCTCTTTAAAAAAAATAAAAAGAAAAAAGAAAAGAAAAGTGTTGTTAAGAATATGGAAAACCATTTGTGCCCTGCTGTTGGGATGTGAAATGGCGTGGCTGCCGTTACCATATGATCCAGCAATACCCCCTTCCTGGTGTATTCCCAAAAGAAGTGGAAGCAGCGACTCAACAGATATCTGTACCCCCATGTTCATAGCAGCGTGATGCACAAGAGCCAGACGGTGGCAGCAGCCCGAGTGTCTGTGGAGGGATGAATAGATGAGCCAAATGCGGCATCTACACATGTGGAATATTCAGCCTTAAAGGAGGGAAATTCTGACACCTGCTGTACCATCAATGAACCTTGAAACCTTATTTTAAGTCAAAGAAGCCAGTCACAGGCCAAGTGCGGTGGTTCATGCCTATAATCCCAGCACTTTGGGAAGCCACGGTGGGAGGATCATTTGAGCCCAGGAGTTTGAGACCAGCCTGGGCAACATAGCAAGACCCCCATCTCTACAAAAAAATACAAAAATTAGCCAGGTATGGTGGTGTGTGCCTGTGGTCCCAGCTGCTTGGGGAGCTGAAGCTGGATGGCTTGATCCCAGGAGGCGGAGGTTGCAGTGAGGGGAGATCATGCCACTGCACTCCAGCCTGAACAACAGAGTGACACTCTGTCTCAAAAACAAACAAACAAAAACAGTTGCAGAGTGTTATTAATTGGTTTTCATTGATGCTGATAAAGACATACCCGAGACTGGGAAGAAAAAGAGGTTTAATTGGACTCAGTTCCACACGGCTGGGGAGCCCTCAGAATCATGGCAGAAGGTGAAAGGTACTTCTTAGGTCGCAGCAGCAAGAGAAAATGAGGAAGGATGCAAAAGCAGAAACCCCTGAAAAACCCATCAATTCCTGTGAGACTTACTCGCTACCTTGAGAACAGTATGGGGGAAACCGCCCCCCCGATTCACATGATCTCCCACCAAGTCCCTCCCACAACATGTGAGAATTATGGGAGTACAATCCAAGGTGAAATTTGGGTGGGGAAACAGAGCCAAACTATATCACCGAGTGAAAGAAATATAGCTGAATATCATATGGATAATACACAATGACCAAATGCGATTTATCCCAGAATACAAGGGTAGTTCAACACACAGAAACTATCAGTATAATATACCATATTAGTAGAATAAAGGAAAAAATTCACAATCATGTCAACTGATGCAGAAAAAGCATCTGTCCAAAAGCCAGCACGCTTCATGATAAAAACACTCAACAAACTAGAAATAGAAGAAAACTTCCTCATCCTGAATTTCTACCTATGATGTGCAGTTCAAGGAAAGAAGCTGTGTCTGTAACATAAACGTGCAAGGTGAAGCAGCAGGTGCCGGTGGAGAGACTGCCGTAAGTCATCCAGAGCATCTAGCTAAGATCACTGAGGAAGGTGGCTACACTAAACGACACACGTTCAATGTAGACAAAACGCTGTGTACTGGAAGAAGATGCCAGCTAGGACTTTCTTAGCTACAGAGAAGTCAATACCAGGCTTCAAAGCTACAAAGGACGTGCTGACTTGTTTGTGGGGCTAACACATCTATCACCTGAGTGCTCTGATGGAGATGTACTGAAGGAGATTTATTTTATTTATTTATTTATTTTGAGATGGAGTCTTGCTTTGTCACCAGGCTGGAGTGCAGTGGTGCGATCTCGGCTCACTGCAACCGCTGCCTCCCAGGTTCAAGTGATTCTCCTGTCTCAGCCTCCCGAGTAGCTGGGATTACAGGCATCTGCCACCAGCCCTGGCTTTTTTTTTTTTGTGTATTTTTAGTAGAGATAGGTTTTCATCATGTTGGCCAGGGTGGTAGCTGAGGCTACAGGTGCACACCAGCATGCCCAGCTAATTTTTGTATTTTCAATAGAGATGGGGTTTCACCATGTTGGCCAGGATGGTCTCAGTCTCTTGACCTTGTGATCTGCCTGCCTCGGCCTCCCAAGGTGCTGGGATTGCAGGCGTGAGCCACCACACCCGGCCAGATGTATGTTGTTCTCATGCCTCCTAACACAACATCCCTTCTGCAGCCCGTGGATCAAGGAGTCATTTTGACTTTAAAGTCTTAACATTTAAGAAATACATTTTGTAAGGCTACAGCTGCCACAGATAGTGATTCCTCTGATGGATGCCACACTCTTAGCAGCTTAAAACAGTGCACATTTATTACCACATTTGTTTCTGTGGGTGAGGAATCTGGAGACAGTTTAGCTGGCTCCTCTGCTCAGGGTCACACAAGGCCACAGTCAGTTACAGCCAGGCTGTGTTCTTATCTGGAGGCATGATTGGGGAAGAACCCCTTCCAGGTTTGTTCAGGTTGTTTCCAGAACCCATTTCCGGGTAGCTGTGTGACTGAGCGTCTTGTTTCTTGCTGTTTGCTGGGGACCACTCTCAGCAACTATCAGCCACACCTAGTTCTGCCACCTGGCTCTCCCACAGCAAAACAGGTTAGTTCCGCAAAGCCAGTGAGGGGGAATGTTTCTGTCCAGTCTACTGAGACAGAGCCTTGTATAAAATAGCCTTGTCAAGGGGTGACATGCCATCACCTTCATCATATTCCATTGTTTAGAAGCAAGGCAGGTTCTGCTTAAACCCAAGGGGAGGGGATTATATAGGTACGTGACTCATGGGAGCCACCGTTAGGTGTGCCTACCACATGAGGGCATGTGAGCTCAAAGTATTCATTGTGAGTGGTGGCTAATGAATTCTGATTGACTTAATTTAGAGGAATCTACGCACCCCCTATCCCAAACTGCATTCAGATACTGAGAAGCTTTCTGGCTTTTGTTTTGCACTGTATTCCTGCAGACAGTAAGCCCCTTCCTGTGTGCTCCCCTCCCCTCTCCCTACTGAGAAGGTCATCTTTAAGGTGTGGGTGAGAACTGTACTGACCCGCGTCCTGAGAAGCTCCAGCTTCCATCAAAGCCTAGTGTGCAGGGGTTGCGAGAACACCAGGCATTTATATTGCAGAGAAAGAGGATGCCCCTTTTTGTATGCAGAGCCCCAAAGCAGATGTGAACTGGCTAAAAAGGGACCCAGAAGTATCCAGATGACAAACATCTCTTCATCTTGCAAGAGCCAGCTGAAGGGCCCCTGCCTGGAGGGCCTTGAGGTTCTGTGTCTACTCCCATCACATTTTTTATTCTTTTTTTGAGGCATAGTCTCACTCTTGTCACCCAGGCTGGAGTGCAGTGGCACAATCTTGGCTCACTGCAACCTCTGCCTCCTGGGTTCAAGTGATTCTGCTGCCTCAGCCTCCTGAGTAGCTGGGATTACAGGCACCCGCCACCACACCTGGCTAATTTCTGTATTTTTAGTAGATATGGGGCTTTGCCATGTTGGTCAGGCTAGTCTTGAACTCTTGACCTCAAGTGATCCACCCGCCTCAGCCTCCCAAAGTGCTGGGATTACAGGTGTGAGCCACCGTGCCTGGCCACATTTTTGATTCTGTCTTTTGAGGCAGTGTCAAGTGAGACCAGGCCAGACTTGCCTGGACTGCATGGTCACGCAGCCACTTGTGCTGTGTGCACTGGCACCGAAGCAGCTATATCCTGAGCAACTGACCCTGCTGGTTCACAGTCATCAGCTGCACCTTCAGGCTGGCCCCCAACATGCGTGCGCTCTCCACTGTGAATGAAGAGTCCCCCCAAACAGGCTCTGTGTGAGCAACATGGCTGTTTTTTCACCCGGGGGCCGGCGGGCTGAGTCTGAAAAGAGTCAGCAGAGGGCGGTGGGATAGGCATTGGTTTTATAGGTTGGGGTAGGCAGTGGAAGGTTACAGAAGTTACAGTTTAGGGCGGTTTTTGCAAGCTGGGAGGGGGTCGTAGGGTCTGGAGTCAAGAGGTTGACCAAGGTTGGTTACAAAGTCCAATTGCCTTATCAATTGAGGCGGGAATAAGGAACAATAGAGAATGTCTGGAAGTTAATTAGGTGCCACAGGGGTTGATCATCTCTTCTCCTTTTGTGGTTTTCCAGTTACTTCAGACTTTCTAGTTCTGGGAGGCCATCCAGAGGTGTATGTGCGTGTCACAGGGGTTGCCATAGCTGAATTTAGGGTATGGCCTATCGTGCAGCCACTTAGCCTGAAAGACCTCTTACACTGGAGACAATCCCCTGTATTGAAATAAGGCCATAAAGCAGCAGCCACAGGGAGCCTGGGAGCCCTGGGAGTTGGAGGGAGCCCTGGGAGTTGTTGGAGGGAGCCCTGGGAGTTGTTGGAGGGAGCCCTGGGAGTTGTTGGAGGGAGCCCTGGGAGTCGGAGGGGGGAGCCCTGGGAGTCGGAGGGGGGAGCCCTGGGAGTCGGAGGGAGCCCTGGGAGTCGGAGTCGGAGGGAGCCCTGGGAGTCGGAGGGAGCCCTGGGAGTCGGAGTCGGAGGGAGCCCTGGGAGTGGAGTCGGAGGGAGCCCTGGGAGTTGGAGGGAGCCCTGGGAGCCCTGGGAGTTGGAGGGAGCCCTGGGAGCCCTGGGAGTTGGAGGGAGCCCTGGGAGCCCTGGGAGTTGGAGGGAGCCCTGGGAGTTGGAGTTGGAGGGAGCCCTGGGAGTTGGGGTTGGAGGGAGCCCTGGGAGTTGGAGTTGGAGGGAGCCCTGGGAGTTGGAGTTGGAGCGAGCCCTGGGAGTTGGAGTTGGAGGGAGCCCTGGGAGTTGTTGGAGGGAGCCCTGGGAGTCGGAGGGAGCCCTGGGAGTCGGAGGGAGCCCTGGGAGTCGGAGGGAGCCCTGGGAGTTGGAGGGAGCCCTGGGAAAGCTCCTCAAGCGTGAACATTTCACCTGGACTTGGAAGTAGAGAATGAGCAAACAGGAATTCGAGAAAAGGGAACAGCCTGAGCAAAGCCACTGAAAGGGGAAAGGGCAGTCAGAGGCCACGGAGTGGTGGGCACCTTGTGGCAGAGGCACTGGTGGTGGGCACTGAGTGGGGGTGAAACAGAGCCACAGGGCAACCAATTGTACAAGATGGTCTCAACCTCACAAGGTCATGGAAATACTTTTTTTTTTTTTTTACATACAGGGTCTTACTCTATCACCCAGGCTGGAGTGTGGTGTACAATCACAGCTCACTGCAGCCCTGACCTCCTGGGCTCAAGTGATTCTCCCAACTTGGCCTCCCAAAGTGCTGGGGTGACAGGCGCGAGCCACCATGTTCAGTGGAAATACAAATGAAAACCATAAAGAGAGGAGAGGGGAGTAAGACCCAAAACCACAGAGAGCACTTTATATCCACAGGCTGGCCCATTTAACCATCAGACAGTGCCTAGGGCTGGTGAGGACGCAGAGCTGCGGGTGGGGCAGACACTATGAGACAGGTGGTTCTTGCAGAATTGCAGGCTGACCTGATTGCACAGCAGCTGCTCCCAGGGTCTATCAGAGAGGGGCTCCCGCGTGTGCACTGGCAGCCAGCATGGGGATTCCACAGCAGCTCCGGGGGTAAAGCAAAAAGCTGCGGACAGCACCAATGGCCTGGACAGGAGAATGGATGGATAAGTGATGTTGAGACCAGAAACAATTTTTCTGCGAAAATGCATATGTCAACCTGAAGTCATCAAAAGGTCAGAATCAGTTTTGTATTGTTTTGTATTGTTTTGTTTTAGGACAGGGTCTCACTCTGAGACCCTGCCTCAAAACAAAACAAAACAAAAACCCAACTGCCCACTGGAGTGCAGTGGCCAATCATGGCTCACTGCCTCTTTGGCCTCCTGAATTCAAGCAGTCCTTCCAAGTTGACCTCCCTAGTAGCTGGGACTACAGTGTGCACCAGCACGCCCAGCTAATTCTTGCATTTTTTTGTAAAGATGAGGTTTCCCTATTTTGCCTAGGCTGGCCTCAAACTCCTGGACTCAAGCAGTCCTCCTGCTTTGGCTTTCCCAAGTGCTGGGATTACAGGCCTGAGCCACCATGCCCAACCCAGCATTAGTTTTAAAGAGTTTATTCAAGCAAAAAGCTGGGAATAGTTACCTAAGAGACACAGAATCCAGAGAAATGGGTTCAGGGTTCCTGTGTTAGTCCGCTTTCACACTGCTGATGAAGACATACCTGAGATGGGCAATTTACAAAAGGAAGTGCTTTACTGGACTTACAGTTCCACGTGGCTGGGGAGGCCTCACAATCGTGATAGAAGGTGAAAAGCACGTTTGAGATGGCAGCAGGCAGAAGAGAGCTCGTGCAGGACACTGCCCTTTATATGTAATCATCAGAGCTTGTGAGACTTGCTATCAGGAGAACAGGGCAGGAAAGATCTGCCTCCATGATTCAATTACCTCCCACCAGGTCCCTCCCACAACACCTGGGAATGCAAGATAAGATCTGGGTGGGGACACAGACACACCATGTCAGTTCCAAAGTTAAAAGTTCTTGCTTATTATTGGCAGAAAACAAAGATGTTTTCCTGGATTACAAAATTTTCTATACAAGGCTGGTTTAAGAGTTACAACAAATTAATTAGTTGGTTTCAGTCTGTTTTCTTTTCCCTCCAGCTTGTTTTCATTTCCTTTCCAACTTAAAAGAGTGTATTTAACATTCCAGCTTAACACAACTTGATAGCCATGAAGCCTTTGTGTGAGGCAGGTAAGAAGGAGGTTAATCTACAGTGAAAGTCAACATTGGAGAGGCAGAGGTTCTTTCCCGGTGCCCTTCAGCCATTTATAGCCTTTCACAAAACAATGCATGTGAGGGAGAAGGCTTAATCTAAAATCAGAGAAAATAAAGGTTCTAGTTGCTTAGGTTACAGCTGCCTGTCACATGACTCAGGTCCACAATCATTCTTTTTTATTTTTTTTAAGAAGGAGTCTTGCTCTGTTACCCAGGCTGGAGTGAAATGGTGTGACCTTGGCTCACTGCAACCTCTGCTTCCCAGGTTCAAGCAATTATCCTGCCTCAGCCCCCTGAGTAGCCGGGACTACAGGCACCTGCCACCACACCTGGCTAATAGTGGAGACAGGGTTTCACGATGTTGGCCAGGCTGGTCTTGAACTCCTGACCTTAAGTGATCCACCCCCACCAGCCTTCCAAAGTGCTGGGATTACAGGCCTGAGCCACTGGGCCCAGCCTCATAATCATTCTTTTAAGGCTCAAAATAATTTAGAGTTTCAACAGCTTAGATTTTGAATTACTTATTTTCACCAATAACTTGTAGCTTCATTTACTGGCAGGGACAAATCTCAAAAAACATAACATTGAATTAAAAAGGCAGTGCTGCGGGTTGAATTATGTCAACCTAAAAGATACGTTCAAGTCCTAACCCCCGACTTACCTGTGAAGGTGACCTTTTTGGGAATGGGGTCTTTGCAGATGTCATCAAGTTGAGATGAGGTCATATGGAGGTAGTGTGGTCCCAAATCCAGTGACTGATATCCTTATAAAATCTGGACACAGGGAGAAGATGGCCCGTGATGAAGGAGGCAGCTACTGGAGAGCTGCCTCTACAGCCGGAGAGTGCCAAGGATTGCCGGCCATCGCCAGAAGCTGGAAGAGGCAGGAAAGATTCCTCCCTAGAGCCTTTGGAGGGAGCACAGTGCTAGTGACACCCTGATTATGAACTTTCAGCTTCTAGAACTACAAGACAATAACCTTGTATTGTTTTGTAGCAATTTGCTGGGGCATCCCAATAAGGTATCTGCAGGCCTGCGTACACATCCTGCCCATGCAGATCACGAGTGCCCTGACGGGGAGGGAGAACTTCCCCTCCATCCTCTGAGCCTTTGATACCAGAGCCTGTGACATCAATTGACCACAAGCAGGTAACAGGAGAAAAGGTAGACAGATATCTTACATGCACAAGGCTATCCCAGGAAAGAAAAGTCAATACCCACACTAAACCCAGGGAGATCTAGAAGCTTTGACACTCAGCACAGGGGGAGCTGCACGGGGACATAGGCAACTCAGGAGAGTCCATGATTACATGATTCTTTTTGTATTTTGTATTTATTTGTTTTGTTTTTGAGATGGAGTCTCGCTCTGTTGCCCAGGTTGGAGTGCAGTGGCGCCATCTCAGATCACCGCAACCTCTGCCTCCTGGGTTCAAGCGATTCTCCTGCCTCAGCTTCCCTAGTAGCTGGGATTACAGGGACCCACCACCATGCCCAGCTAATTTTTTTATTTTCAATAGAGACACGGTTTCACTATGTCAGCCAGGCTGGTCTCGAACTCCTGACCTTGACTGATCTGCTTGCCTCAGCCTCCCAAAGTGCTGAAATTACAGGCATGAGCCACTATGCCCAGCCCCTTTTTTTTTTTTTAACTCCAAAGGTAAGCCATTTTTAATGATCTCTTATTGATACTTCCAATAATCTTTCTCTAAAGAGAACACCAAATTTTATCTTTGCATCAGTATACTACTACTAAAGTTAATTTTTCTTTTTTTTTTGAGACAGAGTCTTACTCTGTGGCCCAAGCTGGAATGCAGTGGCACGATCTCGGCTCACTGCAACTTCCACCTCGTGGGTTCAAGTGATTTTCCTGCCTCAGCCTCCTGAGTACCTGGGATTACATGTACCCACCTCAATGCCTGGCTAATTTTTGTATTTTTAGTAGAGACAGGGTTTCACCTTGTTGGCCAGTCTGGTCTTGAACTCCTGATCTCAGGTGACGTGCCCACCTCAGCCTCCCAAAGTGCTGGGATTACAGGCATCAGCTACCGTGCCTGGCCCCTAAGGTTAATTTTAATGCAACTTTATAAACCTGTCTATCCAATCTCAATTTTCACCACAGAAGATTTCCTGAAACTTTGTATAACCTTTTACTTTTTTTTTCTTTTTTTTCCCTCCTTCCTTCCTTCCTTCCAACTTTAAAAACCTATCTATCCAATCTCAATTTTCACCACAGATTTCCTGAAACTTTGTATAACCTTTTACAACTTTTTTTTTCTTTTTTTCCCTCCCTCCTTCCTTCCTTCTTCTTTCCTTCTTTCTTTCCTTCTCTCTCTCTCTCTCTCTCTTTCCTTCCTTATTTTTTGAGATTGAGTCTTGCTCCCTTGCCAGGCTGGAGTGCAGTGGCACAATCTCGGCTCACTGCAATCCCCCACCTCCCGGGTTCCAGCAATTCCCCTGCCTCAGCCTCCCAAGTAGCTGGGACTACAGGCATGCACCACCACACCCGGCTAATTTTTTTTGTGTTTTAGTAGAGATGGGTTTCACCATGTTGGCCAGGATGGTCTCAATCTCCTGACCTTGTGATCCACCCACCCTGGCCTCCCAAAGTGTTGGGATTACAGGCATGAGCCACCTCACCCGGCCAGTCATTTACAACTTTCTATTGAAGAGCAGACCATTGCTCCAGGAAAACTCTGTTATTCCAACACAGGGGCCCACATTCTGGCTCTGCATCTGTGTGATTTTTATATTAATGTTCAAATAAGTCCTGAGCTCAAGCAGTCCTCCCACCTGGGCCTCCCAAAGTGCTGGGTGTACAGGTGTGAGCCACTGAGCCCCGCCAGAAAATTCTTTTCACAAGATTAATCTTCCACAAACCTTGTACAACTCACTACAACTTCAGTTTTGGCCTATACTTCCTTTTTACATTGGCATTCTATATTAAGACAAAAACTTGTTTTCCTTCTCCTCTTACCATTTTGACCACACAAAGTTCTCTTTTAGGTAAAAGAAAAAAAATGGCCAGGCGTGGTGGCTCACGCCTGCAATCCCAGCACTTTGGGAGGCCGAGGTGGGTGGATCACGAGGTCAGAAACTCGAGACCAGACTGGGCAACATGGTGAAACCCCATCTCTACCAAAAATATAGAAAGTTAGCTGAGTGTGGTGGCAGGTGCCTGTAGTCCCAGGTACTTGGGAGACTGAGGCAGGAGAATCGCTTGAACCTGGGAGGCGGAGGTTGCAGTGAGCCGAGACTGCCACTGTACTCCAACCTAGGTAACAGAGTGAGACTCCATCTCAAAAAAAAGAAGAAAAAGAAAAGTATGCTTTCTTTACACACTGTATATGAAATTGTTTCTTTCTTTTTTTTTTTTTTTTGAGACAGTGTCTCGTTCTGTTGCCCAGGCTGGAGCGCAGTGGCATGACACTAGCTCACTGCAACCTCTGCCTCCCGAGTTGGAGCAATTCTCGTACCTCAGCCTCCCGAGTAGCTGGGATTACAGGCGTATGCCACCACGCCCAGATAGTATTTTTGTATTTTTAGTAGAGATGGGGTTTTGTCATGTTGCCCGGACTGGTCGCAAACTCCTGAGCTCAGGTGATCCACCTGCCTTGGCTTCCCAAAATGCTAGGATTATAGGCATGAGCCACAGTGCCCGGCCTAAAATTGTTTCTCTTGTACCTAGTAGTTTTGATTACATATATTAATTATAATGCTAACTCTTAGTAACCCCAATTTTCAGTAAAAACCATAGGAAATAAACAATCTTAATTATGTACTAGATGCATTGCCCAAGATCAAAGTACAGTCGTAAAAGGATCCAACCCCTGAAAGTACAGTTGTAAAAGGATCCAAAGCCTGAAGGATCCAACCCCTCTGCACTGTTTCCAGGCCTCACTATGGCCATTTGTTTGGACCTCAAAATCTAAAGGCTCAAATCCAAAGATACAAGCTCACAGACAAATTAAACAAGTATCAGAAAATATAAAACCGATAGCTTTATGATTTCAAAACATCTAGCAGAAACAGTATAAACAAGACCGACCAATAGATCCAGGACTTTGCAATGTGGGCTGTCAGGGAAGGGTGTGACCCTGGCGCGTTGCAGCTGATGGCTATGGTCACCACACAGCCAACATGTCTTTCCAGTGTGATTTGGGTTTTGTCACACTCCTGCTCAGAAACCTGCATGGGCTTCTCATGTGGCTGGGACCAGGACCACACAATCTGCCCCACCCAGTTATTTCAGAAAGACTGTCCTTCCCAAGTGTCTTCAGTCCTCCATTCTTATCAACTTGTCCCCAGACCCCACTCACCCACAGCAGGAAAGCTCTGCTCGCGGCCCCCCCACCCCCTAGACATAGTGGCTCCACCCTTCCTCGGGGCCATTTTCCAGACAGTTTTGGGCTTGCTCCCGCACCAAGACCACCCATGGCGTTTTCCTAAACCCCACACACCAGATAGCTTGAAACTGTTTTGGGATCTTTTATTGGAATTTTTGCTCTTTTGTCTTCAGAATGGCTCCGTCCCCGCAAATCCCTACAAAATCCCTTTCTGGCTGAATGCCGTTTCTTTGGACAGATTTCCTTTCTCGAGCTCTGGTCACGGCAACAGTGCCAGCCTCATGCTGCATGGCAGCCTCCCCTTGGGCCTTCTGCCTTCCAGCCACGCCCCCTGGTTTTGGCTTTGTACTTGCTGTAGGTCAAGGGCCTTGGAGATAGAGGGCCACCTAGGAGGCCTCCTCCAGCACATCCTGGCTGATGTGTTAGACGAGCCACTCGGCTTCCCTATTCCTCAGTTTCCACATCTGTGAAATGGAGATAATATCAGAAGTCATCTGACAAGGCTGTTGTGGCCGAAGGCGGTTCCTAAGTGGGTAGCAGACGTATTGTGCAGTGGTGTTGGACCTGTGGGGGAAGACACAGCTGGATGAGGGGCTGTGATGCCACCAAGGACAGGGAGCTCTGCAACAGAAGTGGCCCTCAGGGCTGTCCTCGGTTGGACCAAGATGGCCAAGAGTTTGCAGTGTGGGCTGTCCCAGGGGAGGGTGTGACCCTGGCGAGTTGCAGCCAATGGCTGAAGACCACTTACCACATCCCCAGCAAGTGGGACACCGAGCCTGTCACTGGAAGGATCTCCCTGGGCCTGTCATCACAGCATCCACCTCAGTTGTTGAGGCCCACATGGGCCAGGCACTGGGCTAGACATGGAATGAGATGGGGTCCCTGACCTCACGGAGCTTTCTTTCTACTGGCAGGGACAATCAATACCAAACAAGTAAACTCAAAGTATTAAGTGCCAAGATGCATCCACGTGTTAGCTGTCGTTGGAGTTGAAGTGGCAGGTGTCAGGCGTACAAGGCAGGGACGTGATCTGTGACAACCTGCTCAGGTGTGTTCTCAAGCTCTTTGGGTCCGGGGAAAGAGAGGCTGAAAGGTCTGTAAGCCCTGTGGGGAAGAGGTCCCAAGCCCTTCTTGCCTTAAGAGCCAGACCCTGTGAGGGTAAGCTGGCAACAGGGTTGCAGCAGCCGAGGTCTCTGGGTCTGGATGAAAGGTGGGGTCGCTCAACGCAGGGCTTTCACATACCTCCCTGGAACGCGGAAGCCCTTCCAAGAGTTGGGAAGCCCCTAGAGAATCACAGCAGGACTTCCACATGGACTCTGCCCTGGAATTCTCAGAGAAGGCCCTTGGATGAGGGCACACGCCTAACGTGTCCCCCTTGGCCATTGCTCCTTCTTCCATGTTGCTTCTCTTCCTTTGTTCACCCTGGTACCTGGGCTGTCCTCCTTACCAAAGGGACAATTCAAAACTCTGCAGTTGATTTTATGCAAGTAGGTGAATTTATTGGCTGGGAAAGACCTAATGTAGTTTTGCACTTTAGGTTACTTCTAATTCTTTGTTTCCTTCCATCAAATTTTTGTTTTGTTTTGTTTTCTTTTTTTTGAGACGAACTTTCACTCTTGTTGCCCAGGCTGCAGTGCAATAGCGCCATCTCGGCTCACCACAACCTCCGCCTCTCAGGTTCAAACAATTCTCCTGCCTCAGCCTCCCGAGTAGCTGGGATTACGGGCATGCGCCACCACACCTGGCTAATATAAAATCTTTTTTTTTTTTTTTTAGCAGAGACAGAGTTTCTCCATGTTGGTCAGGATGATCTTGAACTCCCGACCTCAGATGATCCGCCCGCCTCGGCCTCCCAAAGTGCTGGGATTACAGGTGTGAGCAACTGTGCCTGGCCTTTTTTTTTTTTTTTTTTTGTGGCAGAGTCTCCCTCCCTTGTCCAGGCTGGAGTGCAACGGCGCGGATCTCCGGTCACGGCAACCTCTGCCTCCCGGGTTCAAGCGATTCTCCTGCCTCAGTCTCCCGATTAGCTGGGATTACAGGCATGTACCACCACGCCCGGCTAAATTTTGTATTTGTATATATATATATATATATATATATTTTTTTTTTTTTTTTTTTTTTTTAGTAGAGACAGGGTTTCTCCATGTTGGCCAGGCTGGTCTCGAACTCCGACCTCAGGTGATCCGCCCGCCTCCGCCTCCCAAAGTGCTGGGATTACAGCCGTGAACCACCGCGCCAGGCCCTGTTTCCATCAAAATTTAAAAAGGACCTATTCAAGTGGTCAACTGACAGGTCAAGTACACTTGGTGATAAACTGCTGTGTATTTTTTGCATATAAATAAGAAGCTAAATAAATTGAGCGTCATTACTAAAAACAAAATTCCTCCCAATCCCATCTGTTTAGGTAAAGAAGTTTCCTTAGTGCTAGCAGAAAATTGGAAAAAGAAAACCTAAAATACGAATGTAATGTTTTTTGGGGGGGGGGGGGCAGGGTAATGTAATTATTTCGACTGACTCATTCTAGCAATGAGTAATGTCTACCGAGAATCAGCGAGCCGACCGACGGCGCCGCCTGTGGTCCCAGCACTTTCGGACGCCGAGACGGGAGGACCACGTGAGCCCGGGGTCAAGGCTGCAGTGAGCCGAGATCGCGCCATGCACTGCAGCCGTGGCGACGGAGCAAGACCGTCTTAAAAATGAAAAACCGGAAAGCCAAAAAAAACCCCACAGCGCGCCGCTTCCCCCCGTCTCTGAGGCGCAGAAGGCGGTGAAGTTTGAAGTTTAACTCTCACGGTATTTACTTCCCCCGGGTCCCCGCCTCCTGAGAGGCTGGTGCTGGGCTGCAGCCGGGCCTCGCCGCGAGCTCCACCCCGGAGTTTCGGAGCCCGCGTTCCTCTCACCCGCAGAGCGAGGCCACGCCGGCCGGACGACCCGGGGCCTTCCGGGAGTCTTCATCGCCCCCGCCCGGATGTCCGCACCACCGAGAGGGGAGCCGATCCCCGCCGCTTCCAGAGCGGCACCGGAAGTTGCCCAGGTGGGGCCCAGGGCGACTTCCGGCCGCGGCGGGCTGGCGGTGGTGCGGGCTTTGTCGGCGGGTCTGCGGGGCCCGCGCCCGCGAGGTCCCGTTAGCGGCTGCGGGGTCGGCCTCGCGCCGTGCTCTCCCCGCCCGCGCCGGGTGAGTGGCGCGTTCCGATCGGGGGCGGGCAGCGCTTCAGCCGCAGCCCCGGCTGGCTCAGGGGCCTGGCGACCTTTCAGGGCGGAGTTCGCTGAGGGGGCCGGGCGGGGTCCGCAGGCCGCGGCCCGCCCCGCAAGGGCGTCCAGGAGCGGGGCCTCGGCGAGCCGGTCTCCTGGGCGCAGCCATGGCCGCCCCCGCGAGGCTGCAGCGTGTCTCCAGCGAGCAGCCTCGGGCGCGGGCCTGGGGTCCCTGAGGAGCGCCGTGCGGGTCCCCCTGGCTCGCTCCCCGCCGCCCCGCCCCGAGCCCAGGCCGTGGAGCGCGCGCTCGAGTCCCGTGTGGCCGTCCTCAGGCCCGCCGGGCCTGCGTGGGGTTGGATGCCGCAGTGTTTCGGGGTGTGGCAGGACTGGGTGTGGGCGTTCCTGCGGCGGCGCCTGAACCTTGCCTCTGCGCCCTGGGGCCTCGAGGCCTCTCGGTGCTGGAGGAGATGCAGCGCCGGCATCTTCTGTGCTGGAGAGGGGGGTGGGGAGGGAAACGTGATGAGCAGAGCTAGAGTTGAGTACCAGCCTCGGGCCTGGAGGAGAATTCCCAGATGGGAAGAGGTGGTTTGGCTGCGCTGTCCTGCTTTTCCCTGAAGGTTCCCTTTCCCCTTCAGGTCTTTTTAAGAATGCCAGCGGCGTTCTCTGTGCTGATGCCAAGGCTGCCCTGCCCCCTTCACACGCAGGCTGCATCATGGTCCAGGGACCCTCAAGGTCTGAGCAGCGCCTGGTTGCGGGCTTCAGACTGGGTAGTTGGTGTGAAGCAGCTCAGGGAGCTGCCGAGCTTGTCGGCGCTGCCTCACGGTGGTGGAAGATGACCCAACAGAGGACACGGGGCTCGTTGTTGTCCTTGGGCAGAGCCCTGAGCAGCTGGGGGCAGAAGCCAAATGGCCTGGGTGGGGCAGGGGCAGCTGGCAGCCGGCTCCAGTTCTCTGACCTTAAGCTTGTTAGCTCCCTGAACCTCCAGGGCATCGTGGGGAGCACTAGGAAGACCAGCCCTCCCTCCCTAGCGTGTGGCGCCAGGCAGGCCCCTTGGTGATGGCGCGGGGCACGGAGGCCAGATGTTGGTGAGTCTCTGGTCCATGTTCCACTCCGTTGCCCTCTGGCTCTGCTTTTTCTGTTATTCCTGAGGGCGAAGCTTGGTGTATTCTCCTGTTTATTTCTTTAGGCCGTAAGCAACACACAGTGACTCTGGCTGGGAGCTTGAGGCTGGAATATCCCCTTACCAGTGTGGGTTAAGAGCTGGGGGCTTCTAGTGCCGGATGGGACACCCCTAGACACCTCAGAGCCACTGCTGTGGCTGCTGATGATACACAACATGTGCAGTTGAGACAATTTCAGGTGATTTTGTTTGTTTTTGTTTTGAGAAGGAGCCTTGCTCTGTCGCCCAGGCTGGAGTGCAGTGGCACGATCTCGGCTCACTGCAACCTCCACCTCCTGAGTTCAAGCAATTCTTCTGCCTCAGCCTCCCGAGTAGCTGAGACTACAGGTGCGCACCACCACGCCCGGCTAATTTTTGTGTTTTTAGTAGAGACGGGTTTCACTATATTGGCCAGGCTGGTCTCAAACGCCTGACCTCGTCATCCACCCACCTCCTTTTCCCAAAGTAATGGGATTACAGGGGTAAGCCACCGCCCATGGCCTCACGTGGCGATTTTTTTTTTTCAGGTGATGTTTTATGCAGCAAATTCTATGTGTTACAAAGGAACCACCACACCTGGCCCAGTTTGAATTTCTTTATCATCATGAAGAGAATTGAATCTGAATATTTGGGTTGTATATTAGCATTATTTAAAATGTAGGTTAAAATTGCTGTAACAGAGATTCAAAATACTGTGTTTCAAGTAGGAAACTTGAGTTCTCTTATTCTCTCAAAGGTGGGGTGGGGGGTGGCCTCCAGGGACTCTGGCTGCCCTGCCTCTTCAGCACTGTGGGGAGAGGAGAGTAGACGGCATGCACGCATCACTTCCCTTCTCATCTTGTCTTGGTCACAAAGTCATCTAACTTGGGTCACTAGGAAATGTCATTTGTGGGGCATTCATTAGTAATTTGATGGGGTTTCTAACAGTAAAAGGAAGAAGGAAACAGGAATGCTGGGGAACCACAGCAGCCACCCATGTGTCCTCTAGAGCTTTCATCCCACACACGGGACATGCAGGCAAACCTAGGAGCTGTTGCAGGTTTGGGTCCAGACCACTACACAAAGCGAATAGCACAATAAACCAAGTCACAGGGGTGTTTTCGTTTCCCAGTGTATATAAAAGTTCTGTTTAAGCTACACTGTGGTCAGTATTAAGTATGCAGTAGCATTATGTCTAAAAAAAAATGTAAATATCTTAATTTAAGGATACTTTATTGCTAAAAAAAAGATGATCTGAGCCTTAAGCTGTAATCATTTTGCTGACGGAGGCTCTTGCCGCTCTTGCTGGTGCTGGCTGATCAGGGTGGTGGTTGCTGAAGTTTGGTGTGACTGGTAGTTTCTTAAAATGGGACAGTAAAGTTTGCTGCATCCATGGAATCTTGCTTTCACAAAAGATTTCTCTGTAGCGTGCAAAGCTGTTTGCTAGTATTTTACCCACAGTAGAACTTCTTTCAGAATTGGAGTCAAGCCTCTCAAACCCTGCCTGTGTTTTATTAACCAAGTTTATGGAATCTTCAGAATCTTTTGTTGTCATTTCAACAATGTTCATAGCATCTTCATCAGGAGCAGATTCCATCTCTAGAAACTACTTGCTTTGCTCATTTCTTAGAAGCAACACCTCAGCCAGGCACGGTGGCTCATGCCTGTAATCCCAGCACTTTGGGAGGCTAAGTTGGGTGGATTGTCTGAGGTCAGGAGTTTGAGACCAGCGTGGCCAACCTAGCGAAACCCCTGTCTCTACTAAAAAATACAAAAATTAGCGGGGCATGGTGGTGGGCACTTGTGATCCCAGCTACTCAGGAGGCTGAGGTAGGAGAATCACTTGAACCCAGGAGGCAGAGGCTGCAGTGAGCCGAGATTGTGCCACCGCACTCCAGCGTGGGGAACAAGAATGAAACTCCGTATCAAAAAAAAAAAAAAAAAGCCGGGCGCAGTGGCTCACGCCTGTAATCCTAGCACTTTGGGAGGCCGAGATGGGTGGATGACCTGAGGTCAGGAGTTCAAGACCAGTGTGGCCACCATGGTGAAACCCCATCTTAAAAAAAAAAAGAAACAAGAAAAAAAAAAAAAAAGAAAACGCAGAAACACCTCATCCATTCAACTTGGATCATGAGATTGAAGCAATTCAGTCACATCATTAGGTTACACTTCTAAATCCAGTTCTCTTGCTGTTTTCACCACATCTGCGGTTGCTTCCTCCACTAAAGTCTCAAACCTCTCAAAGATCCATGAGGGCTGGAATCGAGTTTTTCCAAAATATCAAATGTTGATATTTTGACCTCCTCCCATGAATCATGAATGTACTTCATGGCATCTATAATGATGACTCCTTTCCAGAAGGTTTTCAACTGTCTTTGCCCAGATCCATCAGAGGAATCATTATCCATGGAACTACAGCCGTATGAAACATATTTTTTAAATAATAAGACTTGGAAGTCGGAGTAACTCCCAACCCGTGGGCTGCAGAATGCATACTGTGTTGGCATAGGAAGAACATCAGTCTCCCTTTGCGTCTCCATCAGAGCTCTCAGGTGACCAGGAGCATTGTCAACGAGTAGTGTTTTGAATGGAGTCTTTTTCTGAGCAGTAGGTCTCATCAGTGGGCCTAAAACACTCAGTAAACTATGCTGTAAACAGATGCGCCATCATCCAGGCTTTGTCGTTCCATTTCTATAACACAGAGTAGATTTAGCATCATTCTTCAGGGTCCTAGAATTTTTGGAATGGGAAATGAGCATTTGTTTCACGTCACCAGCTGCATTAGCCCCTAACAAGAGAGTCAGTCTGTCTTTTCAATCTTTGAAGCCAGACATTGACTTCTGTCTAGCTACGACAGTCCTAGATGCCATCTTCTTCCAATAGAAACCTGTTTCATCCACATTGAAAATATTTTTAGTGTAGCCACCTTGGTCAACAATCTTAGCTACATCTGGAGAGCTTGCTGCAGTTTCTCCCAAAGCTTTTGCGGTTTCACCTTGCACTTTTATGTGTGGAAGTGGCGTCTTGCCTTCAACCTCATGAACCAACCTGTGCTGGCTTTCTGCTTTTCTTCCGCAGCTTCCCTCACCTGTCTTAGCTTTCGTAGAATTGAGGACGATTAGGACCTTGCTGCTGTGGATTCAGCTTTGATTGCCAGTTAGACCAACCATCAGGGAAAGTTGTTTTAGTCTCTTCAGACCACTCAGACTTCCTCCATGTCAGCGATAAGGCTGTCTTACTATCTTGTCATTTGTGTCTTCACTGGAGCAGCTCCTTTTATTTCCTTCAGTGGCTTTTCCTTTGCATTCCTGCTTGACTGTTTGGTGCAGGAGGCCCAGCTTTCTGACTGGGTTTTAGAGATCCATTCCTCACTAAGCTTAATCATCTCTAGTTTTTGGTTTAAAGTGAGAGACGTGGGATTCCATCTTTCATGTGAGCACTTAGAGGCTGTGATAAGGTGACTAGTTAGCCTAATCTCAATATCGTGTCCAGGGAAGAGGTTGGCCCAAGGAAAGGGAGAGAGATGGGAACAGCCGGTCAGTGGTGGAGGTAGAACACACACATTGATCAGTTCAGCCTCTTACATGGGTGCAGTTCATGCTGTCCTGAACAGTGGCAGTAGTTTTGGATTCCTGTTACCTGGCCTGGGTGTGGAGGGCAGATTTCCGAGATGACCTCTTAGATTCCTGGCACCTAGTATACACACCCCTTCTTCCAGTTACTCATTCAGACATTCATCTGGTACTGCAGTGAAGAGACTTGCAGATGTCTGTAAGTCCCAAGTCAGTGAGGTGAAAAGGGAGGGCATCTGGGTGAGCCTGACCTAACCACGCAAGCCCTGGGAAGCAGAGGTTCCTCCATCTGGTTGGAGAACAGAGGCTTAGATTAGACGCCTGAGAAAAATGTGATGTGCTGTGCCTGCCTTGAGGTTTCAGGTGGCCCCTGGGGGTGGCTCCTGCTCACAGCCAGGAAGCACACAGAGTTCTCAGTCCTGCAGTTGCAGGGTCTGGATTCTGCCATGAATCTGAATGAGTTTGAAAACCGGTTTTCCCCAGAGCCTTCAGATAAGAACTCAGCCCGATGACATACAGTTGCAGTTTTGTCTTACCCTGAGTGGAGGTCCCAGCTGGCCTGGCCTGGCCTGGCCTGGTTGTGTGACCTGCAGAACTGTGGGGTAACAAATGTATGCTGCTTTAAGCTGCTGAGTTTGTGAAAATTGTTTTTGCATCAGTGGACAACTAACAGAGTGGGAGAGGGCTTGGCACTGGGTGGGTGGAGTCCCCCCCTTGGAAGCAGTTCCCAGAGTGACAATTCCCAGACTGCAGGCTGGGACATTCCCCTCAACCTCGGGGCCGGGTAGAGCCTGCCTGCCAGTGGCTGCGTGAGGTCGTATAAGCCCAGGCCCATTCAGCTTTTCCAAAGTGAGCGCCTGTGTGACTCGGCGCCATGTACCCTGCAGGCAGCAGTGTCTCCTGAGGACCATGGCTGCTTACATCCTCCCACCGGGGATTGGCTCTTATTTCCAGCTCTATGTAAATGGAGTCATTCAATATGAGCTCTTTTGCGCCTGGCTGTTTTTGCTCAGCATTTCATCTGTGAGGTCCACCTGCATTTTTGTGTGTGGCAGTTTTCTCCCTGTGCATTATTGTTATGTGCAGGTCTTCTGTTGCTGGGCATTTAGGATGTGAGAGTGTTGTTGAGAACACTCTAGCTACAGACTTCTGCAGGGCAGGCTTGCAGTTTCTCCAGCAACCTAATTCCCTTGAAAATATCATCACCATTGAGGCTGCTTGCTACCACTGCATCCCGTGATTTTTATTTATTTATTTACTTTTTGAGATGGAGTCTCACTTTGTCACCCAGGCTGCAGTATGGTGGCACAATCTCAGCTCACTGCAACCTCTGCCTCGCGGGTTCAGGCAATTCTGACTCAGCCTCCCGAGTAGCTGGGATTACAGGTGTGTGCCACCATGCCTGGATGATTTTTTTGTATTTTTAGTAGAGACGGGATTTCACCATGTTGGCCAGGCTGGTCTCAAGCTCCTGACCTCAAGTGATCCACCCACCCACAGCCTCCCAAAGTGCTGGGATTACAGGCCTAAGCCACCGCACCTGGCACAGCTCTGGTTTTTAAACCAACAGAAGAACCTCTAGTTTTATTTACTGGCTTCTGGGCTGGGCTGATCCCCCCTCATTGTATTGGCAGCAGCCTTGAGGTATCAGAGGCAGTAGTATTGGGTGGGAAGGCAGCATTACTGATCTTCGCAGTCGCCCGGCTCCCACTGCCCAGCAAGAACCCCACAGAGAAGGCTCTTGAGGCAAGGCAGTCAGCTTTCTCCTGAGAGCTGCATTAATGGGTCCTCAGTGCATAAGCAGAATATGTACGGAAATTAAAAAGGAAATATAAGGCTGGGTGTGGTGGCTCACCTCCGTAACCCCAGCACTTTGGGAGGCCAAGGTGGGTGGACCGCTTGAGGCCAGGAGTTAGAGACCATCTGGCCAACATGGAGAAACCCCATCTTTACTGAAAATACACAAGAATTGCTTGAACCTGGGAGGCAGAGGTTGCAGTGAGCTGAGATCGTACCACTGTGCGATCAGCCTGTGCGACAGAACAAGACCCTGTCTTAAAAAAAAAAACACATACAAATCCTCAGACTTCAGACTGGTAAAATGCAGGCGCCAGGAAAGAGACTTTCCCTCACAGCAGCCACCATTCCTTTGGTCTCTGCTTTCAGCTTTCAGAGAACGGATTCTGGCTGCTGCTTCCCCTTCTGACGTAGCAGGGCCTCAAATAGCGTTGTTTCATTATAACGTCGATGAGGGAAAAGCGATTCCTGGCTGGGAACAGCATGCGTGGAGTGCGCACATTCTCCCCACGTCTGCCTGACTTTCCTGCCACGTCCCAAAGATGTATGTACATCAGGTGAATCGGGGTGTCTCCTTGGTCCCAGCATGAGCGAGTGTGGGTGTGTGAGTTGTCCTTTGGTGGAACCCTGTCCTATCCAGCCTGGTTCATGCCTGGCACCCTGAGCTGCCGGGATAGGCTCTAGCCACCCAGGACCCTGCATTAAAATAAGTGGGTAAATAATTGTCTTACTCGTTTCTCTTAATTTTTTTTTATGGGAGATTTTCCAGTAAAAGCTGAGAAACCTGCTAGACATTCTGAAAGAGCTATAGCAAGCACTGCTGATCTATCTTTCTTAAAGGTGTATAACACTTTTATTTCAGCGTTTAATGATAGAAGTGTTGGAGCTTTTTTTTTTTCAATTAGAGACAGAGTTTACTCGGTCACATAGGCTGGAGTTCCTTGACACAGTCATGGCTCACTACAGCCTCGAACTTCTGGGCTCAAGCCATCTTCCTGCCTTAGCCTCCCAAGTAGCTGGGACCACAGGTATGCAACATCACACCCAGCTAATTAAAAAAACATTGCTTTAGAGATGGGGTCTTTCTGTGTTGCCCAGACTGGTCTTGAAGTCTTGGCTTCAAGCAGTCCTCCTGCTTTGGTCATTGGAAACACTGAGGTTACAGGCATGAGCCACTGTACCTGGCTTATTACCATGTATTGAGTGTATTATGTTTGCACGATTAGAACATTCATTCATGCAACAGATACTTACGAAATCTTTTGCTTTATGCCAAGAATTGTTTGGGTTGCTGAGGACAAAGAACAGAACAAAATTCCTGCCCACACTCACTTAATTTGTGATATATACATGCATGCATGTATATATCACAATTCATTGATTCTAAGACACACCATCTCCATATTTTAATATCTCTGAAATTGAGTTGCCTGTTAGAATTGATAGAGTGTCTTTTGTTGTTGTTTGAGACAGGATCTTACTCTGTCACTCAGGCTGGAATGCAGTGGCACAAGCACGGCTCACTCAGTCTCAACTTCCTGGGCTCAAGTGATCTTCCTGCCTCAGTCTCGCATGTAGCTGGGACCACAGGTGTGCTACCTCACCTGGCTATTTTTAAAAATTTTTTTGTAGAGATGGGATCTCTCTATCTTGCCCAGGCAGATCTTAAACTCCTGGTCTCAAGTGATCCTCCTGCCTCTCCCTCCCAGAGTCTTGGGATTACAGGAGTGAGCCACTATGCCTGACTTGATGGAGAGGTTTCATTTAAATCGGTACTTTTATTTTCCTTCATGGTACAGAGAGTAGCGTATAGCCACAATCAATGGCTGCTTTGATTGGGTGACTTACGATTGGTCAAGTGGTCAGAACTGTGCAGAGGAAGCAGAGGTAGGAGAGAGGGAATGCTAAGGATAGGGGTGCCTTGCTGTGTGTGACTAGGAAGGACTCGGATCAGGTGATGTCAACACAGATACCTGAAGGACATCTGGGGGTGAAGCATGCAAATATCTTTGGAGTCTTTCTACAAAAGTGCAAAGGCTCTGAGTGGGCAGGGACTGCAGAGGCCAGTGTGACAAAGAAAGGGGAAGGGGAGGGCAGGGTGAGGCAGTAGGAGTGCAGGCCCAGGGGCCCCTGTGGGGCCTGAATAGGGGATGGGAAACCCTTGTAAGTTTTGAGTAGAAGAGTGACATTTGATTTATGATTTTAAAGCGTAATTCTGCTGATTGTGTAGAAAAGAGCAAGAGACTCTGGCCGGGCTTGGTGGCTCACACCTGTAATCTCAGCATTTTGGGAGGCCAAGGCGGGTGGATCACAAGGTCAGGAGTTCAAGACCAGCCTGGCCAACATCGTGAAACCCTGTCTCTAATAAAAATCTAAAAATTAGCCAGGCGTGGTGGCACACACCTGTAGTCCCACTTACTCGGGAGGCTGAGGCAGGACAATCACTTGAACCCAGGAGGCAGAGATTGTGGGGAGCCAAGATTATGCCACTGCACTCCAGCCTGGGCAACAGAGCAAGACTCTATCTCAAAAAAAAAAAAAAAAAAGCTGGAGAAGGGGAGAAGTAAGAAGGTGGGAGGGAGGCGGTCACACTTTGTGGCATAAGGCAGTACAGATGGCAGCCCTGTAGGTTGGGGGGATCTAGCACTGGGCATGGTTTTGAACAAATGTGGTATGTCAACAAAGGGAAAAGGAGTCAAGGGTTATTGCAGCATTTGTGGCCTGAACAAATGAGATAATGGAGAAATGAGTTAATGAGAAAATCAGAAGTGAGGCTGGATGCATTAGGGTTGAAAAACTTCTGAGAGCGCCTGGATGAAGGTGTCAGGTGAGGAGCTGGTCAGGTGTGGGGGCTGGAAGAAGGCCAGGTTGGAGGCAGGCATGTGAGTCTTCAGCATAGATTGCACTGGTGTTCAGGAATGAATGCAATCCCCTCTGTAATAGACATAGATCAGGGCTGAGCCCTAGACACGCCAGGACTTTGAGGTGTCAGAGCTATCAGTGAGGCAGTTAGGGAACAGGGAGAAGCTGTCCCAGATTCACATAGGAGAGTGACTTTGAAGGAGTGGGGCTGTGTCAGTGCTGCCGCAGGTTGAGTTGGAAGTGTGGTCACAGCTGACCCCTGATCTGGTGATGTGGTGCATGTTTGGGGTGACAGCCTCACTGCAGTGGACTCAAGGAGGAAATGGAAAAATGGAGCATGGGGTGGGGGCTCTTTGAATGTGGCTGTGAAGGAGGAGAGTCATGGGGTAGTAATTGTGGGACATGGGACCCATGAAATGCATTTTTCGGGTAGCTGGGAACTGGTGAGTTTCTTTATGATGATGAGAGTGGTGGGCATGGAGGCCAGGGACTTCAGGATGGAGGAGAGGGGTGGGCGCTCAAGTGCTGTCCTGCATGTGTGAGAGGGAAAGGGAGCTCACACACAAATGGAAGTGTTGACCTTAGGTCAAATCAAGGGCAGTTTAACCCCGGTAACAAGCCTGGCGGAGGATGGGTGGAGATACAGGCTGGCAGGAGATGTGGCAGGCAGTGGCTGTCCTTGCCTCATTTCTTCTGTTTTCTCATTGAAGCAAGAAGCAAGGTCACCAGTGAGGAGGGAGGAGGGAGTGCTGGGTCTGTAAGAAGACAGAAGTGGGTGGTCCTGTCAGGGAGTGGAAAGGGTAGGAGTTACTGGCAGCTCTCAGGCCCCATTAGGCAAGCAGCTCTGAATTTGAATAACTCAGTCAGCAAGAGCGCAGGCATGAATCAGAACGCAGGGTTGTTTTAGCCAAAGCTCGGGTTTTCCCATCCAAGCATGATGGAGGCAGGAAAGGGCAGGGGGCCTGGATTCTATGCAGGAGGGTGATTCTCATGTAACTTAACAATGAACACAGTGCCACAGACTATGGGGTCTAGGCTAATTACAGAGGGGAGAAGAGGACATGAAGGAGGGAATGAGGGACAGTGAAGAGGTGACAGTGTTGATAACGTTTATACGTTTGTTTAAAATATCTGTCTTGGTTTTTTAATGGAGTCCAAGCATATCCCCACCCCCTGCAACTCATCCAGGATTCACTAAGGGTCAGAGGAGTGTTGTGCACCACAGGCCAATCTGTCCTGGTGTCGGATGTTAAAAGAGGAGCCACAAAGAAGCCATCTTGTGTGGGACAGGCTTGGGTGTGAGACCAGAACTGTGGGTAGCAGCACATTGGGTCAGGAGTGGGGGGCAGAGGAAACACTTTCCACCTCTTGGAGTTGAATTTCATCCTGCCCTGATTGAGGAGATCCCCATCAGTGAAGTGAGGGGAGAGATGATTTTGTTGTCTTTTGTTTCAGATTCTAATGTAGGAACTGGTGAGAAGAAGGTGACTAAAGCCTGGATTTCTGAGGATGAAAACTCACATAGGACGATGTCAGACAAAGTCACAGCGATGGAGCTCCCCTCCCCTGAGTCTGGGGAAGTCTGTGAGCCCAGATTAGGGGAGCTCTTGGGAAATCCAGAAGGTCAGAGCCTGGGGAGTTCCCCCTCTCAGGACAGGGGCTGCAAGCAGGTGACAGTGACCCACTGGAAGATCCATACAGGAGAGACAGCTCAAGTGTGCACCAAGTCAGGAAGACACCCTGTTCTAAACTCAGACCTTCTTATACTTCAAAGAGAGCTCATAGAGGGGGAAGCCAATCCTTGTGATATCTGTGGCAAAACCTTCACATTTAATTCGGACCTAGTTAGGCATCGGATTTTGCATGCTGGGGAGAAACCTTACACGTGTGATCGATGTGGGAAAGGCTTTGGCCAGAGCTCACACCTCATGGAGCATCAGAGAATTCACACTGGAGAGAGACTCTACGTCTGTAATGTGTGTGGGAAAGACTTCATTCGCTATGCAGGTCTCGTTGAGCATCAGCGTGTTCATTCAGGAGAAAAGCCCTTCAAATGTGCGCAGTGTGGGAAAGCGTTTTGTCACAGTTCAGACCTGATTAGGCATCAGAGAGTTCACACCAGAGAGAGACCTTTTGAATGCAAAGAGTGTGGAAAAGGCTTCAGTCAAAGCTCCTTACTTATTCGTCATCAGAGGATTCATACAGGAGAAAGGCCCTATGAGTGCAATGAATGTGGGAAATCCTTCATAAGGAGCTCGAGCCTCATTCGCCATTATCAGATCCACACAGAAGTGAAACAGTACGAATGCAAAGAATGTGGGAAGGCGTTCCGTCATCGCTCAGACCTGATTGAGCACCAGAGAATTCACACCGGAGAGAGACCCTTTGAATGCAATGAGTGTGGGAAGGCTTTTATTCGGAGTTCAAAGCTCATTCAGCATCAGCGGATCCATACTGGGGAGAGGCCTTACGTATGCAATCAGTGTGGGAAGCGCTTCAGCCAGACGTCAAACTTCACCCAGCATCAGAGAATTCACACTGGAGAGAAACTCTATGAATGTAACGAATGTGGGAAAGCTTTCTTTCTGAGTTCATACCTTATTCGACACCAGAAAATCCACACCGGAGAGAGGGTGTACGAATGTAAGGAATGTGGGAAGGCGTTTCTCCAGAAAGCCCATCTCACTGAGCACCAGAAGATCCACTCTGGGGACAGGCCCTTCGAATGTAAAGACTGTGGGAAAGCCTTCATCCAGAGCTCCAAGCTGCTTCTGCACCAGATTATTCACACTGGAGAAAAGCCCTATGTGTGTAGTTATTGTGGGAAAGGCTTCATTCAGAGGTCAAACTTCCTTCAACACCAGAAAATTCATACTGAAGAGAAGCTCTATGAATGTAGTCAGTACGGGAGAGATTTTAACTCAGCCACAAACTTTAAAAATAATCAAAGTGTTCACCAAGAGGGACTTTCCTTGAGTAAGGCCCCCATACATTTGGGTGAGAGGTCTGTAGATCAGGGGGAACACACAGATAACTTATAAATAATAATTCTTCTGCCCAATGAGTGATGTTTGGAAATGCGTGGAATTAGGATTCATGTGGCGTCTGAGATTTGGACATGTCAGAATTTTGTGAGTCATGGATGGGGCTGTTTTTGGAGTGGGTGCCACCTGCCACTATGTGGCACTACCAGGCTTAGCCCTCCTCCTCAGCTGTGAGTGCTGTCCTCGGGAGTCACAGGGCTTGACACCTGACTCTGAGCTGGAACATCGGGGGCAGGGAGGAGACGGGTCTCAAGAAAACGTTTTTAAAAAAATGTTATCCGCAGTTACAGTCCATCCTTGAGTTAAATCTCTTTTAGAGCAGAACTGTGTATCTAATCTTATTACTTAGAAGAATGTTACCTAGCACATTTTGATCTATTAAATCAAGTTGAAGAAAGATAACTTTTTTATTAAATCAGGTTGAAGAAAGATAACCCCCAAACCATTTCCCTGTTATCCTTAGGAAGAACTCCAGGCCTCCCATCATGTACCCTAACGTGTGCCCTAAGGCCTCCTGTTTCCTCAACCCTCGTCTGCCTCTGCCTAACTCCCTGCCATACAATGGATGCTGCGGCAACACTGACTGCTTCATCTTCCGTGTGCTCTGCGCAGCTTCCTGCCTCTCTCACCTTGGTTCTTACTGAAGGGTCTCCTCTTCTCAGCTAATTAACTCCGAATCATGGTTCAAGACATGCCTCAGGCATCATGTCGGGATGTTTCCCTCAGCCTTAGCTGGCAGTGCTCTCCATGCTCCTGTGGCTCAGTAATTACGGCTATTACTGTATTTACTTGCATATGCCAGAATGACTTGATAGACTCTTTCATTATACTGTCAGTTCCTGAGGACAGTGATCATATCTGATTGATTTCCATGTGTCCACTGTCTAGCACAAGGCAATAAAAAATGTACCCCCAAGTCTACGTGTAATTGGCATCTCTTACTTTGTCTTTTCTGTACTGCCATTCTAAAAATTTTCAGCTGTTGGCTGGTTTTTGTTTGTTCATTTTGTATCAGTATAATCTATGATTCTGTTAGAAGTATCTTCTCAGCCCTGCTACCATCTGCTGCTCCTGTTTAACTCAGTAGTTGCAGGCAATAGCCTGTGCACATCCACACCCACCTTTGTGCTGCCTTAACAGCTCACGCAGAACTGTCTGCTTGATCTGGAGGGCATTGACACCTGACTCAGCTGGAACAGTGGGGACAGGAGGAGGCAGGTCTCAAGAGAAGGTCTTCACTCACTTGTCTGTATCTGTCTCACTCGAAGGGGACAGTTTCAGTGCACTATGTAACTCTTCTGTTTTAGCAGTTCTAAGGTTGAACTGAGCTGTCATTTTCCATGCTCTGTGGTTCATTTTGTCATTTACTTGAAAATGTGTTGACATCTATAAGGAATAGTCCTAAATATTGGGAAAACACATGAGCAACACAGCACCCCGACGTCACCCACAGTGTAGTGGGGAAGACAGAGATCACAGTACAGTGAGTCAAGTGTGTGCTCTCACTTGTGAAGGAGCGCAGGTGAGGGGGTGACTGATGTGGCATGGAGCTGGGGAGGCTTTACAGAAGAGGTGACATTTCAGCTGAGCCAGAGAGATCAGCAGAGATCAGCTAAAGAAGCAAATGTGATCCAGGAGAAGAGAGAAAGTAGGATCCTGAAGAAACTTGGGGTCATGACAGATGGCTCTTTTGCTAGGGCTGTGCAAAAGCAAGCATATTAAATACACAGTGGACCACCACCTGGCAAAACTCTGTCTTTGCCTCTGAATTTCATCTGAACATGAACCCCAAAAGTCCAGTTTTGTAATGATATAATTTTTTTTTCTCATGAGGGCATAGTTTGAATTCTTAACAAATACTACCAACCCTAAAACCCTTGAGGGGACAAATAATTCAAAAAAGACATCTACGTTTTCTGGAAAATCAGCATTACTAGAGATGTTTCAAATGCTATAGATTTTACCACACCATTTTAATCAACTTTACTGAGATTCAACATTCATATAATAAAACACCTATTTTAACTGTACAGGGTTTTGAGAAATCCATATGCCTGTTTAACCATCACCACCAGAACCAAGAAGAACATTTCTATCGCCCAAAAAAGTTCCCTTTCGCCCTTTCCTAGTTAAGCCCACTCCAGCTGCAGGTAACCACTTTGTATCCATGTAGATTAGTTTTGCTTGGGTTAGAACCTCATACAAGTGGATTTATTTAGTGTGTGTTCTTTGGTGTCTGATGTCTTTCACTTTGGCATGCTTTTAGACTCAACCAGCTGTTTCGTGTTTCAGTAGTTCTCCTCACTGGATAGTGTTCCATTGTGTAGATGAGCCATCATTTGTTTATACTTCCACGTGTCATTGGGTTTCCAGTCTCAGCTCTTAAAACTATGAGCATTTGTGCAAAAGTATGTATTTGCACATGTGTTTTTACTTCTCTTGGGTAAGTACCTAGGACTTTAATTGCTGAGTTATAAGTATGTTAGTCCATTCAGGCTGCCATAACAAAATACCGTCAACAGGGAGGCTTATAAACAACAGAAATTTGTGTCTTACAGTTCTGGAGGCTGGGAAGTCCAAGATGAGGGTGTCAGCATTTGGTGTCTAGTGAGGGCCTGCTTCCTTTGTAAGTAGATGTCTTCTCACTGTAACTGCACATGGTGGAAATGGACTAGCAAACTTACCCCAATTGTGAGGGCTCTCCCCTTGTGATTCTGTCACCTCCACAAGACTCCACGTCACGTCACCTTGCGGGTTAGGAATTTGACATGAATTGTGCAAGGATGTAAGCATTCAGTCCATTGAAATAAGTGTTGTTAACTTTCTAAGAAATTGTTGTCTGGGCACGGTGGCTCACGCCTATAATCCCAGCACTTTGGGAGGCCAAGGTGAGTGGATCACCTGAGGTCAGGAGTTCAAAACCAGCCTGCCCAACATGGCCGAAACCCCATCTCTACTAAAAATACAAAAATTAGCCAGGTGTGCTGGTACGAGCCTATAATCTCAGCTACTTGGGAGGCTGAGGCAGGAGAATTGCTTGAACCCAGGAACAGTGGTTGTAGTGAGCTGAGATCGCGCCACTGCACCCTGGCCTGGGTGACAGAGCAAGACTCCATCATAAAAAAAAATAATAATAATTGTTGCACAGCCCTCCATAGTGGTTGAATCGTTTTACATTCCTACTACAGTATGGAAAGATTCCAGTTGCTCCTTATCTTTGCTAACACTTGGTATTTCAGTCTCTTAAAATTTAATCCACTCTAATGATTTTAATTTGTATTTGTGCACTGAATAATGTATGCCTATGATTTCATCTGCTTATGGCTGTTCTGTGTCATCTTTTGTGATGTGTCTGTTCATATCTTTTGCCTATTTTTAAGTTGGGTTGCTTATTGTTGACTCAAGTTCTTTCCATATTCTAGATGAAAAACATATTACATACATAATATATATAATTCTTTGTCTCTGTTTGTGACAAATATAAATATTTTCCTTTTATGTTTGGTTTGCCTGTTCATTTTCTTAATGGTGTCTTTCGAATATTTTTTATTAAGTCTAATATATCAAAGATTTGGGTGCAGTGGCTCATGCCTGTAACCCCAGCACTTTGAGAGGCCAACGTGGGCAGATCACCTGAGGCCAGAAGTTCAAGACTAGCCTGGCCAACATAGTTAAACCCCGTCTCTACTAAAAATACAAAAATTATATGGGTGCATTGTCATGCCCCTGTAGTCCCAGCTACTTGAGAAGCTGAGGCAGGAGAACCACTTGAACCCAGGAGGCAGAGGTTGCCGTGAGCAAGATATAATAATAATAATGATGATTTGTGAGATTTTATAATTTGAGTTTAAGAAATTTGCCTACTCAAAGGACATGATTTTTTTCCTATGTTTTTTATTTTATGGAACTTTTATAGTTTTACCTTTTACATTTTAGTCTGTGATCCATTTTGAGTTCATTTTTGTGTAGCATGCAATAAGGATCGAGATTTTTTATCTATGTGGATAGTTGCTTGTTTCAGTTTTATTTGTCGAAAGACTCTACTTTCCCAACTTAAGTGACATAGACGTGGTCTGTTCTGGACACCATCCTTACCTTCTTGTGTGTATAGCTTTACACTAATATGACACTATTGATTACTGTAGTTTTATTTGAGGCAGAGTCTCATTCTGTTGCCCAGGCTGGAGTGTAGTGGCACAATCATAGCTCAACGTAACCTTGAACATTTGGGCTCGAGTGAGCCTCTTGCCTTAGCCTCCCAAGTAGCTGGGACTATAGGCATGCACCACCAGATCTTGCTAATTTTTACATTTTTTGTAGAGATAGGGTCTCACTATGCAGAACAGTGTGGTGTTGAACTCCTGCCTCAGCCTCCCAAAGGGATTACAGGTGTGAGCCACCACTCCTGGCCATCTGTAGTTTTACAATAAGTGTCATACTCAGGTGTTGGAAGAGCTTCAGTTTTATTTTTTTCCAATTTTTTTTTTTTTTTTTTTTTTTACTTCTAGATCTTTTGCATTTTCATATAAAATTTAGAGTCAACTTTTATCAACTTCAGGCTGGACACATGGCTCACGCCTGTGTAATCCTAGCACTTTAAGGCTGAGGCAGGCGGATCACTTGAAGTCAGGAGTTCAAAACCAGCCTGGCCAACATGGTGAAATCCCATCTCTACTAAAAATGCAAAAAAATCAGCCGAGCGTGTTGGCGGGCACCTGTAGAATCCCAGCTACTCAGGAGGCTGAGGTAGGAGAATTGCTTGAACCCAGGAAGGGGAGGTTTCAGTGAGTGGAGATCACGCCATTGCACTCCAGCTTGGGCAACCAAGAGCAAAACTCCGTCTTAACAACGACAGAAAACAACTTTTATTAATTTCTGCAAAAAGAAAGCCTCCTGGGATTTATAGATCAATTTAAAGAGAAATTACATTTTAACAATTCTGAGCTTTCCAATTGTTGAACACGATATACTGCCCCATTTATTTAGATCTCTTAATTTCTCTCAATTTACAGGTCTCACACATTTTGTTAAATTCATCTATTTAATATTTCTGCATGCTCTTGCAAGTGGTAAGGTTTTTAAAAAGCTATTTCCTAGTTATTGCTAGTATGTAGAAATGCATTTGACTTTTGTACATTGACCTTGTATCAAGCAACCTGATCAGTTAACTTATTAGTTCTAGTAGCTTTTTTCTAGATTCTTTGGCATTTTTGATGTAGATAATCATCTGTGAATAAAGAATTTTACTTTTCCAATTCATATGGACTTTGTTCCTTTTTCTCATTGTACTGAGTAGGACATCTTGTTCCGTTTTCCTTAGAATTGGTGAGAGTACATCCTTGTTTTGATAGGATACTGTTACTCCCAAAGATTTGTGAATTACTCTATCATCATCTGTTTTCTGAAGTTGTTTATGTAATAATGATATTATTTCTTCCTTAAATGTTTGGGAGATTTCACTCTGGAGAAACCTGGTACTTCTTTGTGGGAAGATTTTTTTTAATTAAAAATTCAATTTTTTTCTTTTTTTCTTTTGTCCATTCATTGTTTTTTTTTTTTTTTTAAGACCCGTCTCACTCGGTAACCCAGGCTGGAGTGCCGTGGTGTGTCCCTCCGCTCACTGCAATGTCTATCTCCCAGGTTTAAGCTGTTCTCCCACCTCAGCCTCCCTGGTAGCTGGGACTATAGGCGCACGCCACCACATCCGGCTAATATTTGTATTTTTAGTAGAAACCAGGTTTCACCATGTTGCACAGACTGGTCTTGAACTTCTGGCATCCTGATCTGCCTGGCTTGGCCTCCCAAAGTGCTGGGATTACAGGAGTGAGCCACTGCACCCAGCCATAAGTACAGTTTTTTAAAACAACTATAACATTTCAGGTTTTTCTATTTCTTCTTGTGCCACGTTTGGTAACTTTTATCTCTCAAATAATTATTTCGTGTAAAACAGTGAATTAATGGCATAAAGTTCAGAACATTCCATTACATTTTATTGCATTTTATTTTACATTCTTTTTATTATTTTTGTCTGTTGTTTGTTTTTGAGACAGAGTTTCGCATTTGTTGCCCACGCTGGAGTGCAATGGTGCAATCTCAGCTCACCACAACCTCTGCCTCCCAGGTTCAAGCGATTCTCCTGCCTCAGCCTCCTGAGTAGCTGGGATTACAGGTGTGTGTCACCACGCCCAGCTAATTTTGTATTTCTAGTAGAGACGGGGTTTCACCATGTTGGTCAGGCTGGTCTCGAACTCCCAACGTCAGGTGATATGCCCGCCTCAGCCTCCCAAAGTGCTGGGATTACAGGTGTGAGCCATTGCGCCCGGCCTTTACATTCTATTTTAATTATATTTAAAAGGATGTCCTCTTTTTTTCCTGATCTTAGTAATTTGTTTCTTCTCTGTTTTCCTGATCAGTGTAGCTGGACATTTGCCAATTGTCCAGTCCATTTTTTGTTGCTTGTAAAAGAATACATGGACTGGGTAATTTATAAAGAAAGGGAATTTATTTCTAACAATTATTGAAGCTAAGTCCACAGTCAAGGGGCTGCGTCTGGTGAGGGCTCTCTTGCTAGTGGGAACTCTGCCGAGTCCAGAGGCAGCACAGGGCATCATGTGGTGAGGGCTGAGTATACTATCTCAGGTCTCTCTCTTCTTACCAAGCCCACTTCCATGGTAACCCATAAAGTCATTAATCCATGAGCAGATGTTTTCTCATTTTGAGACGGAGTCTCACTGTCACCTGGGCTAGGGTGCAGTGTCATGATCTTAGCTCACTACAACCTCTGCCTCCCAGGTTCAATCGATTCTCCTGCCTCAGCCTCCCGAGTAGCTGGGATTACAGACACCCACCACTATGCCTAATTTTTTGTATTTTTAGTAGAGACGGGGTTTCACTATGTTGGCCAGGCTGGTCTTGAACTCCTGACCTTGTGATTCATCCACCTCGGCCTCCCAAAGTGCTGGGATTACAGGCATGAGCCACTGTGCCCAGCCAGAGTAGGTTAATTCATTTATAAGAGCTCCACCCTCATGATCCAGTCACCTCTTAAAGGCCCCACCTCTCAGTACTGCCATATTGGGGATGAAATTCCTACATGAATTTTGAGGAGCAGATACTCAACATAGTATTCTGTCCAAAACTCATATCCTTCTCACAGACCCGTCTGTTCCAATCCCATAGTCCCCAGTTTCTTTGTTTGTTTGTTTGAGACAGTGTCTAGCTTTGCTGCCCAGACTGGAGTGCAGTGGCGCCATCTTGGCTCATTGCAACCTCTGCCTCCCAGGTTCAAACGATTCCCCTGCCTCAGCCTCCTAAGTAGCTAGGAGTACAGGTGCCCGCCACCACACCAGGCAATTTTTTTTTATTTTTAGTAGACGGGGTTTCAACATGTTGGCCAGGCTGGTCTCAAACTCCTGACCTCATGATCCACCTGCCTTGGCCTTCCAAAGTGCTGGGATTACAGGATTCCCCAGATTTTAACTCATTCCAGCGTGGAATCAAAAGTCCAAAGTCCAGAGTCTCATCTGTGAGCCTGTGAAATCAAAACAGGTTATCTACTTCCAAGATATGATGATGGCGTACAGGCAAAAGACAGACGTTCCCACTTCATCAGGGAGGGATAAGCAATAAGAAAGGGTTAAATTCTGTCTTTAAACTATTCCTTTGCTAGCAAAGCTCAGCATAAGAGGCCAAAAATAACCAGCAGCTCCATCTTTTTAAAATTTTTTTAAATTTTAGACAGAGTTTCACTCTTGTGTCCCAGGCTGGAGTGCAGTAGTATGCTCTTAGCTCACTGCAACCTCCGCCTCCCAGGGTTCAAGTGGTTCTCCTGCCTCAGCCTCCTGAGTAGCTGGGATTACAGGCATGTGCTGCCACACCTGGCTAATTTTGTATTTTTAGTAGAGACGGGGATTCACCATGTTGGTCAGGCTGGTCTCAAACTCCCAACCTCAGGTGATCCACCCGTCTCAGCGTCCCTAAGTTCTGGGATTACAGGTGTGAGCCACCTCACATGGCTACCAGCAGCTCCTTCTATTTTTTTCCTTTGTTTTTCTTATATTTCTTATTCTAGCTCCTTTTTTTCTTCTAGATATCCAGTTCATCACTCTCAAGTTTGGCCTTCCACAAAGTCCATGGGCATGGACACAATTCAGCAAAGTTGATTGTCAATTTATATTGAGGATGACCTTTATTTTCCAACACCTTGTTCCTCTGTTCCATCTGAAACTTCATCAGAATGGCCTTTGTAGTTCATATTTCTATCTGCGGTCTGGCTATGACCATTAATGGATCTCTAAGGAGGTCCAGTCTTTCCCTAGTCTTGTCTTCTAAGCCCTCACCAGAATGTAGGCCTTTTCTCTCCAAATTCTTCCAGCCTCTGACCATCACTGTTTCAAAGCCACTTCCACAGTTTTGGTTATTGTTTATTAACAGCACCCCACGCTCAGTACCAATTTTATGTCTTGGTCCGTTTTCTGTTGCCTGCAACAGAATACCTGTGACTGGATTATTTATCTGTTTGTTTGTTTGACAGAATCCCATTCTGCTGCCCAGGCTAGAGGGTAATGACGCAACCATAGCCCACTGTAACCTCACACCTCTGGGCTCAAGTGATCTTCCTGCCTCAGCCTCTCAAGTAGCTGGGACTATAGGTGTGCAACACCGTACCTGGCCGGAATAAAAGAAAGGATTTTATTTCTTACAGCTATGGAGGCAGAGAAGTGTAAGGTCAAGGGGCTGCATCTAGTGACAGTCTTCTTGCTAGTGGGGACTCTGCAGAGTCCGGAGATGGTGCAGGCATCACATGGTGAAGGGCTGAGCATGGTCACATGAGAGCTCAGGTCTCTTTTCCTCTTCTTACAAAGCCATCAGATCCCCTCCCTGATAACCACTGATCTATTCATCCACAAACGAGAGCAGAGCCCTCGTGATCCAATCACCTCTTAAAGGCCTAACCTCGGCTTTTAGATGGTAGCTAGGTAGATGGTAGGTAGCTGATAGACCATTAGATGGAATGAGCACTGGTTGGGATACAAGATGATCTGGCGTAACAGAGACTCTTACCACAGCTGCTTGGATACAGTGGCACAGTCTTTCTCTCCCAAGTCCCATGTGAGTGACCCAGGGCAGGTGCAGGGGACCCCTCCGCACTGCGTCCACTCACTGTCCTGGGACGCTGTGGCTGCTGCCAGTCTCGGCCAGTGGGTGACGGACGAAGGGTGTGGGGAGTGAGCAGTCCAGTCTTTAGGAGCCTGACCCAGAGGATGCATGCGACGCTCTGCTCATGTCCCATTGGCTGGAACTGAATCCTGGCCCTGGCCCCAAGGACGACAGAGCTGGGCCGAGGGGACACTGCACACTGAAGGAAATTAGCTGTTTCTGCCACAGGTGGTGAAAAGTCAAGCAAGAAGAGGGAAAGAGATGTCTGGTGAAGTTAGAGTCACCAGAGAAAATATTGCATAGCACAGACTTAAACACAGCCTTTTTTAAAGACCTGAAATTCAGATGAAAATGGGCATGCTGTACTTTATTTGCTAATCTGGCAACTCTGGGTGGAGTTCCATTTTAAGCAGCCGATCTGCAGAAGGTAAAAGGCTAAGCCCAAGAAGTCGCCTAAGAGAAGCACATTCCAGGCGGAACAGCACGTTCACAAATGCTGAGCTCAGCGCAGCCCGGTGTGTGGAGAACAAGGCCCGTGTGACCAGAGCTGAATGAGTGCAGTGGGGACGGGGAGGGCGTCCAGGGGGGCACGGAGGGCTGGACGGGCTAAGGCCACAGAAGCCACCAGGAGGTCAAGCAGAGGAGTGACATGATCAGGCACGTGTTTCAAAGGATCAGATCATTCCGGCTTCTGTGCTGACGGCCTGCAGGTTGCTGAGGGCCTGGGCACAGAGGCCAGTCAGGGCTCATGTATTCCAGGCAGGCCTAATGGTGGCAGTACGGGATGTGACGAGTGAGAAGCAGTCCAACTTTAGAGAAAAAAAGCCACGGCTAGGTGCGGTGGCTCACACCTGTCATCCCAGCACTGTGGGAGGGCGAGGCAGGCAGATCACCTGAGGTCAGCAGTTTGAGATCACCCTGGCCCACATGGTGAAACCCCGTCTCTACTAAAAATACAAACATCAGCTGGGCATGGTGGTGAGTGCCTGTAATCCCAGCTACTCGGGAGGCTGAGGCAGGAGAATCGCTTGATCCTGGGAGGTGGAGGTTGCAGTGAGCCGAGATTGCGCCACTGCACTCCAGCCTGGGTGACAGGAGCGAAACTCAGTTCCAGGGAAAAAAAAATCGCCACCTCTGGAGCCCACACATTCAGCAGTCCCTGCCCGTGCTCCTGGTCAGCAGGAAGGAGGTTGCTTCCTGGGCAGCACGCCCGGACCGTGCAAGAAGTAGATGGTGACTTTCTTCCTGCAGCCAGTCCTGGTGGCTCTTGCAGCTCACGAGAGAGTTGGCATGCAGATCCATGGACATCACCCCGGTGCCCGGGGTGCCAGCTTCTCTGAAACACGGCCCCTCGGTGCTGCTGTCGTCCCTGCTCCAGCTACAAGCGGGGGCTCAGTTGCTGCCTGCTGGCTGTCTGAGATCCGCTCCTTCGGTCCTGGTTGCTCCCCACACGGCCTGGGAAGGAACTCACGCTTGCTGGCAGCTCCTCCCACCCAATGTGGGCACAGGCCAGCCACCTGCAGCAGACAGCTTGCTCCATGCTGCCAGGCCCAGCCTCACACAAGCCCTAAAGCTGCCTCACTCCTTTCCCTGCCCCAGTGGGAGGAGGGGATGATTCTCACTTCCAGTCTTCGCCCATCGCTTCTTTCTCTGGGGTTCACCTCTCCCGAGGATGGCTGTTGGTGGAAGCACGTTTTCCTTCCACGGGACACTCCACCACTCTAACAGCATGGGGGCTGCTTCCGTGGCCTCCACAAGTTATGAAATGCTCCAGCACTGGCCCTGGGTGCCATTAATGGCACTTCAGAGTAGGTGACTTAACAACAGAAACTATTCTCTTACAGTTCTGGAAGCCAGAAGAGACCAAAGTGTCACAGAGGGTTTCTCCAGAGGCTCCTCTCCTTGGCTCCTGATGGCCAGCTTCTTGCTGTGTCCCCGCGTGGCCCTCCCTCCCTCCCTCTGTGCACACACACCCCATGCTGTGTCCCCGCGTGGCCCTCCCTCCCTCCCTCCCTCTGTGCACACACACCCCATGCT
>CAUYLG010035955.1:0-34202 GCA_963573385.1 Cacajao melanocephalus
GCAACCAACAGAATGGGAAAAAATTTTTATAATCTACCCATCTGTCTGCTTTTTAATAGCCTTGCAAGCTTTGGCAAGTTATCTCTCTTCTCTGTACCGAGTTTTGCAAAGCTTATGAAGGAGTTAGGTGGCTACTATTGATGACACTTGTTTGCAAATGTCATCTTTGCATTTGTCTTTCCTGTTGTCCTGCTAGGCAGATAGCAGGACAGAACAGATCACCTGGTAGGACTGGGCAGTTATTGAGGACGTAAGACTTAGCACGCATATCTAAGCAGGCCATGGGTTGGTACTGAGAGACTACTTAGGGAGAAACAAGGGAGAACTCTGGATGTAGTCAAGAAGCATAAACCAGGGATTGACAAATGTTTTCTGTAAACATCCAGATATTAAGTATTTTTGGCTTTGTGGGCTGTGCAGTTTGTCACAGCTATTCAATTTCTTTTTCTTTTTTTTTTTTTTTTTTTTTAGACAGATTCTCACTCTGTTGCCCAGGCTGGAATGCAGTGGCACAATCTCTGCTCACTGCGACCTCTGCCTCTCAGGTTCAAGCGATTCTCCTGCCTCAGCCTAGTTGGGATTACAGGTGCCTGCCACCATGCCCGGCTAATTTTTTCGAAACAGGGTTTCACCATGTTTGCCAGGCTGGTCTCAAACTCCTGACCTCAAGTGATCTGTCCACTTTGGCCTTCCAAAGTGCTGGGATTACAAACATGAACTACCATGCCTGACCATAGTTATTCAGTCTTGTAGTGTGTTTGGATGTTCCCTCGAAATGTTATGTTGAGCTGTAATCCCCAATGTTGGAGGTAGGGCCTGGTGGGAAGTGATTGGATTGTGGGGTGTATCCCTCATGAATGGCACCATCTCTTTGGTGATATGAATTTGAGCTCAATTCACACAATATCCGATTGTTTAAAAGAGTCTGGGACCTCCCTATTCTCTATCTCTTGCTTCTTCTCACCATGTAACTTGCCTGCTCCCGCTTCACCTTCCACCATGATTGTAAGCTTCCTGAGGCTGTCACCAGAACCCAAGCAGATGTTGGTGCCATGTTTGTACAGCCTGCAGAACCATGAGGCAATTAAACTTTATGAATTACCCAGTCTCAGCTGTTGCTTTCTTTCTTTCTTTTTTTTTCTTTTTTTTGAGACAGAGTTTTGCTCTTGTTGCCCAGGCTGGAGTGCAATGGCGCTGTCTCGACTCACTGCAACCTCTGGCATCCAGGTTCAAGCGATTCTCCTGCCTCAGCCTCCCAAATAGCTGGGATTACAGGCATGTGCCACCATGCCTGGCTAATTTTTTGTGTTTTTTCTAGAGACAGTGTTTCACCATGTTGGCCAGGCTGGTCTCTAACTCCTGATCTCAGGTGATCCACCCGCTTTAGGCTCCCAAAGTGCTGGGTTTATAGGTGTGAGCCACCGTGCCTGGCCAGGTGTTTCTTTATAGTAACACAGGAACAGCCTAATACACATGACTATGTTCTAATAAAACTTTTTGGAAACATTTGAATTTCACATGATTTTCATGTGTCATGAAATATTATTCTATGGATTTTTCTCTTTTTTTGAGACGGAGTTTCGCTCTTGTTGCCCAGGCTGGAGTGCAATGGCACGATCTTGGCTCACTGCAATCTCCGCTTCCCAGGTTCAAACAGTTCTCTTGCCTTAGCCTCCCAAGTAGCTGGGATTACAGGCATGTGCCACCATGTCCAGCTAATTTTTCATTTTTAGCAGAGATGGATTTTTCATCATGTTGGCCAGGATGGTCTCGGTCTCCTTACCTCAGGTGATCCGCCTGCGTCGGCCTCCCAAAGTGCTGAGATTACATAGTAACACAAGAACAGCTTAATACACATGGCTTGTTCTAATAAAACTTTTTGGAAACATATGAATTTCATATGATTTTCATGTGTCATGAAATATGCTGTAGACTTATTTTTCAATTACGTAAAAATGTGAAAGCCATTCTTAGCTCTGGGCTAAACTGTGTCTGTGGGCTGTAGTTTGCCAACCTCTGGTGTGGACCATGAAGGAGGAATGTTGGGTGTTCAGCCATGATTTTCAACTAGTGGGATGTGTGGCAGGGTGTGGAAGAGAAGCCTCAGGGGAATCTTGTCTCCTTTCAGTGAGATAGACATCTGTAGAGTCTTACAATAGCATGACTTAAAAGCAAGGGATAATTTACATTTAAGACAGGAAGGGACTGTCAAAGAAGGAATGCTGGCAGGATTGAATAATTTGACAGAGCTAACACTCTAGAATGTGTAGAAGAAAAATATAGTTTTGAAGCAGATGTTCAAATTGCATCAAGGAGAAGAAAACAGAAAGGCCAGACAGCTGAGACCATAGTATGGATAAATTAGACATCAGTATTGACTCTTTTGGGAAACTTTTAAAAAAATTTCAGTATTTCTCTTTCCTTTTGATTTTTATCTCTGGCTTGCTGTAGTAAGAAAAATGCTTTAAAAAGTAATAGGATCCATTGGCTGTGACACCAAAACCACAGGCCAAGAAAAGTAAAAATACGTAAATTGGATTACGTTAAAATTAACTTCTGTGCATCAAAGGACACAACAGCGTGAAAAGGCAACCTATAGAAGGGAAAACATATTTGTAAATCAGATATCTGATAAGGGGTTAATATCTAGAATAAATGTAGAATTCCTACAAGACAACAACAAGAAAACCTTTACCCAATGAAAAGTTGGGCAAAGGACATTTCTATGAACAAATAAACATTTCTGCATAGAAGATGTACAAATAGCCAATAGGTACATGCACAGATATTCAACATCACTAATTATTAAGGAAATGCAGAAAAAAAAACCACAGTGAGATACCACCTCTACCCATTGGGATGACTATGTAACTAGTGTTGGCAAGGATGTGGAGGAGTTGGAATCCTTATACACTGCTGGGAATGTAAAATGTCCAGCTTCCATGGAAAATAATATGGAGAGTCCTCAAAAAAGTTTAAAGTAAAATTATATGATTCAGCAACTTCATTTCTGGGCAGATACCTAAAAGAATTGAAGACATTCTTGAAGAGATATTTGTATGCTTGTATGCATAGCAGCATTTATTTACGATAGCCAAAAGGTGGGAGCAACCCAAGTGTTCATGGACAGGTTATTAGATAAATGTGGTATCTATACACAACGAGATGTTATTCAGCCGTAGAAAGGAAGGAAATGTGGACATATGCAATCAACCTCGAGGACATTATTCTAAGTAAAATAAGTCAGTCATAAAAAGACAAGGACTCTGTGGTTCTACTTACATGAGTTATCTAGAGTAGTTAAATTTATGTATAGAGAAAGTAGAATGGTGGTTGCCTAGAGCTGAGTTGAGAATAGAATGGGGAATTATTTAATCAGTATGAGTTTCAGTTTTCCAAGATGAAAAGAGTTCTGGAGATGGGTTGTACAGCCATGATAGTGATGGTATTAACACTCCTGAACTCTATACTTAAAAATGATTAAGATGATAAATCTTACATGTATTTTACTACAAAATAATAATAAAGTGAATAGGACCCTGAATGGTCTAAGGTAGTAGTGGCTTTTTTCTAGGGGTAGTGAAGTGATGTGGCAAGCAGGAAGAAAGCTCTGGTGGGAGTAGCTGATGGAAATTATGCAAAGTCAGGGGCTAATGAGTGTGGAAAAAAAGTCCCACATGAAATACAAGATCTGGGGAATTGCACTGGTGGAAGGACCTATCTTACAGTTCATTTCTTTCACTAAGTTTATGAAGAACGTTTGCATAAAGGAAATGAAGGGTGGTTGTGGTTGGAGTGCAGGAGGGAAAAGGGAAAGAATCTCAGATGAAATGCAAAAGTTAGGCAGCAGGTCAGTCATGCAGGGTGGTGTAGATCCTCATGAAAAGAGCAGAGTGAAACAATGGAAGGATTTGACGCAGAAGAGTGACACAATCAGATTTGTATTTTAGAAAGTTACCTCTGGTTGCTAGGTAGAGAATGGATTGAAAAGTAACAAAAGTGGAGAAGAGGCTATTGCAGAAATATGGCAGTTCCATTCTTCAGTATATAGTCAAGAGAATTGAAAGCATGTATAGCAACATTATCCTAGTTTAGACTAGGATAATGGCAGTGGAGATGAAAATATGTTGATGGATTTAAAAAAATGTTTAGGAGGCAAAATTAGAATCTGGCAATAGATTGGATAACAGGGTGAGCCATTGGTATAGATCTATGTTCTAATATTCTTTCATATCTGTTGAACTTCCTTGGTTTAATATATGGGGTTTTCTTTGTTTGTCTATTTCATAGCCGAAAAACACATGAAAAGTTAATTCATTAGGGAAATCCAAATCAAAACCACAATGAGATACCACTTCACACCGACTAGGTTGGGTATTATAATAATAACAATAAGCAGAAAATAACCAGTGTTAGCAAGGATGTGAAGAAATTGGAACCCTTGTAACATTGGCTTTTACATTAGAATACAGTGGTGCAGCTCCTTTGGAAAACAGTTTGGCACATCCTCAAAAAGTTAAACATACAGTTGCCATTTGACCCAGACATTCCACTTTTCAGTGTATAGTTAAAGAAAGCATGACCACATAAAAACTTATGGATGAATGTTATGGCAACATTATTTATGATCACCAGAAAGTGGAAACAGCCCAATGTTCATCAACATATGAATGATAAACAAAATGTGGCCTATCCCCTACATTGGAATATTATTTAGCAATAAAAAGGAATGAAGTCCTGATTCATGCTACAACATGGATGAACCCTGAAAACATGCTATGTGGAAGAAGCCAGTCACAAAAGACCACATGTTGTATGATTCTATTTATATGAACAGTCCAGAATAGGCAAATCTATAGAGACAGCAAATAGATTTGTGGTTACCAGGGCCTGAAAGGTAGAGGTGAGGGAAAAGGGAGTGACTGCTAATGGATATGGGGTTTCTTTTGGAGGTGATGAAAATGTTCTGAAATTCAGTTACACAACTTTGTGAATATACTAAAAGCCACTGAATCGTACATTTTTAAAGAGTGAATTTTATTGTATTTGAATTATATGTGAAAAGTTAAAAATCAAAGATCTGTTTGATTGTCAGCATCTTGGACAATGGTTTTATAAAACATAGATATGAAACTTCTTGAGTCATATGTTCCCAAATGATTTGCAGTATGCATCGCATAAAATAGCTTTTTAATTAAATTATAAATCAATCCCCAAAACATACTGAAAAGCATATAGAAATTATATATATGATATTTGAAACATGAATTTCTGAAAAGTTTCCTTGTTGAAATGATCTAAATGTTCAGCTTAAATAAGTGTCTTGTTTTACAATTTCACATGTAAGAGAAAAATGATTACATTCACATTCCAATGAAGAATTTATTTTAAAATATCATGTTGGGAGTTACTCTGGTTTCATTTCAATATTTTGAAAACAAGAGACAAGTACATGTATTTGTAGTTGCACATGCTACTGAGGGGCTACTGTTTGTATTTTTTGTAGAGATGGGGTTTTGCTGTGTTGCCCAGGCTTGTCTGGGACTCCTGGGCTCAAGTTATCCACATGCCTGGGCCTCCCAAAGTTCTGGGAATTATAGGCATGAGACACTACTCCTGGTCATTATAGGTTTTAACAATTTGTTTCAAAATCTTTATTGACAGACTGTTTTATATATCTAAATGCAATGTGTGTGTGTGTGTGTGTGTGTGTGTGTGTATGTATACACACAGTATATATGCATTATGTGTGTATACATATATATATGTGTGTATATATGTGTGTGTATATATATATATGTATACACACATATATATATCCTGCACATAAGCCTTCCAGCTGAATAAATGCAGTATGTGTGTATACATATATATATGTATGTGTATATATATGTGTGTGTGTATATATATATATATATATATATGTATACACACATACTGCATTTATTCAGCTGGAAGGCTTATGTGCAGGATAGTACTTGCAGTTTTTAAAAATGTGTGTTATAGGGGCTGGGCATGGTGGCTCATGCCTGTAATCCCAACACTTTGGAAGGCTGAAGTAGGCAGATCACTTGAGATTGGGAGTTCAAGACCAGCCTGGCCAACATGGTGAAACCCTGTCTCTACTGAAAATTTAAAAAAAATAGCCAGGTGAGGTGGTAGGCACCTGTAATCCCAGCTACTCGGGAGGCTGAGGCATGAGAATCTCTTGGACCTGAATCTCTTGGAGGTTGCAGTGAGCCAAGATCATACCACTGTATTCCAGCCCAGGTGACAGAGTAAGACTGTCTCAAAAAAAAAAATGTTTTTTATAAAATATATACATATATAGACAGGTATGACTTAAAATTGGGTTGATTTTTATTCTGACAGCATGAAAATTATTTCTCATCTTTTTAAGGAAACCTGAGTGAGTGGGAACTCATTTACCATTCTCCTCCACCATCACTCTTCTTTGCATCACTTGTTAATAATTTACTAACAAGAGGTGCTAGGATTTTTTTTTTTTTGCATTTTCCCACAATTACAAAGTTCTTTTCAAAAATAGCCAATATTTATGCTTAGTCAACTTTCAAGGTTGCTTTTGCTGTTACAAAAGCAACACAGCAGTTGTTTTATGTAATTTTATAATTTCAGCATCTAAAACCAGAGACTCTAGAGAGCATTTGGTGTGAAAAAGGAAGGAAAAAAAGGCTGATAAATACACGGCTGACTTGTCCATAGTGTCAGATAAGATACAAAAATAAACATTATGACTGCAACCATTGTAGAAAAGATTATGAAGGGGCACTGAGTGCCTCAGCCTAGAAAGTAAATAGGGATTGGTTCTCTGTACTGTATGTGATAATGTATACTACTTTTTGTCATTTCCTGTGGGGAAAGAAAGCAACCAGACAGCCTTGGGGATCTTGCCTTGTGGCCTTAGGTTGTGGGGAATTGTCTTTATGAAAGCTGGCTGCCAGGTAGATAACATTCAGCAAAAAGAATAATGAGGAATCATTTTGAGTCAGATATCATTCTCTCTTACATTATGTGAAAATAGAACTGGTGTAGCTGCAGAGCATTCTAGATCTCTATTTGAATTTACTTATGTATATTGAATCTTACTCGTAAGTGTCAAATCTTTTTCTATTTTTCTAACTTGTGTGGCAGCGTCCCCCACTGCCTTCCTTCTCTATCACACCTAATATTTCTTTTTAAAATACTTATGGTACATTTTTGTTGTTGTTGTTCAGAGAGAGGGTCTCTCTCTATTGCCTAGTCTGGAATGCAGTGAACAATCTTCCTACCTCCACCTAGTGAGTAGCTGGTACCACAGGTGTGCACTACCATGCCTGGCTAATTTTTAAATTTTTTTGTAGAGATGGGAGTCTGCTTGTGTTTCTCAGGCTGGTCTTGATTACCTGGGCTCAAGCAGTCCTCCTGACTCGGACTCCCAAAGTGCTGGGATTATAGGCATGAGCCATCATGCCTGGCCCTCAAATTCTGTAAATAAAAATAAATACATATAATTTAACCCCATCAATTGTCTATTATCAGTTATCTTCCTAAATGAGTTCATCATACAACATAATCTCTTTACATAGTTTGTTATATAATCATTGACGTTAATGTTCAAAAGATCGTAATTAAACCCTTTTAATCAAGACTATTAAACAGTTACAGGCTGATATGGTTTGGCTGAGTCCCCACCCAAATCTCATTTTGAATTCCCATGTGTTGTGGAAGGAACCTGGTCGAAGGTAATCAAATCATGGGAATGAGTCTTTCCTGTGCTGTGCTTGTGATAGTGAATAAGTCTCACGAGATCTGATGGTATTAGCAGGGGTTTCTGCTTTTACATCTTCCTCATTCTCTCTTTGCCTGCTGCCATCCATGTAAGACATGACTTGCTCCTCCTTGGCTTTTGCCATGATTGTGAGACTTCCCCAGCCATGTGGAACTGTAAGTCCAATTAAACCTCTTTTTTTAGTAAATTGCCCAGTCTCAGGTATGTCTTTATCAGCAGTGTGAAAATGGACTAATACAGTAAACTGGTACCAGTAGAGTAGGGCATTGCTGAAAAGATACCTGAAAATGTGGAGGTGACTTTCTAAGTGGGTAACAGGCAGAGGTTGGAACAGTTTGGAAGGCTCTCAGAAGAAGACAGGAAAATGTGGGAAAATTTGGAACTCCCTAGAGACTTATTGAATAGTTTTGGCCAAAATGCTGATAATGATGTGGACAATGAAATCCAGGCTGAGGTGGTCTCAGATGGAGATGAGGAACTTGTTGGGAGCTGGAGCAAGGGTGACTCTTGTTAACGTTTTAGCAAAGAGACTGGTGGCATTTTGCCCCTGCCCTAGAGATTTGTGGAACTTTGAACTTGAGAGAGATGATTTAGGGTATCTGGTGGAAGAAATGTCTAAGCAGCAAAACATTCAAGAGGTGACTTGGGTACTATTAAAACATTCAGTTTTATAAGTGAAATAGAGCATAAAAGTTCAGAACATTTGCAGCCTGACAATGCAATAGAAAATAAAATCCCATTTTTTGAGGAGAAATTCAAGATGGCTGTAGAAATTTGCATAAAAAACGAGAAGATGAATGTTAATCCCAAAGATAATGGAGAAAATATCTTGAGGGCACGTCAGAGGTCTTCATAGCAGCCCCTCCAATCATAGGCCTGTGGGCCTAGGAGGAAAAGATGGTTTTGTGTGCCGGGCCCAGGGTCCCCATGCTGTCTGCAGCCTAGGGACTTGGTGCCCTGTGTCCCAGCTGCTCCAGCTGTGACTGAAAGGGGCCAACATAGAGCTTGGGCTGTGGCTTCAGAGGGTGAAAGCCCCAAACTTTGGCAGCTTCCACGTCATGTTGAGCCTGTGAGTGCAGAGAAGTCAAGAATTGAGGTTTGGGAACCTCTATCTAGATTTCAGAAGATGTATAGAAATGCCTGGATGCCCAGGGAGAAGTTTGCTGCAGGGGTGGATCCCTCATGGAGAACCTCTGCTAGGGCAGTGAGAAGGGAAATGTAGGGACCATACAGGGTCCCTACTGGGGCACTGCCTAGTGGAGCTCTGAGGAGAGGGCCATAGTCCTCCAAACCCCAAAATGGTAGATCCACCTACAGCTTATACCATGCAGCTGGAAAAGCTGTAGATACTGATCACCAGCCTGTGAAAGCAGCCAGGAAGGAGGCTGTACCCTGCAAAGCCACAGGAGCAGAGCTTCTTAAGGCCATGGGAACCCACCTCTTGCATCAGCATGACCTGGATGTGAGACATGGAGTCAAAGGAGATCATTTTGGAGCTTTAAGATTGACCGTCCCACTGGATTTCAGACTTGCAGGGGGCCTGTAGCCACTTTGTTCTGGCCAATTTCTCTCATCTGGAATGGCTGTATTTACCCAATGCCTGTACTCTCACTGTAGGTAGGAAGTAAATAACCTGCTTTTGATTTTACAGGCTTACAGGTGGAAGGGACTTGCCTTGTCTCAGATGGGACTTTGGATTGTGGACTTTTGAGTTAATGCTGAAATGAGTTAAGACTCTGGGGGACTGTTGGACAGGCATGATTAGTTTTGAAATGTGAGGACATGTGATTTGGGAGTGGCCAAGGGTAGAATGATATGATTTGGCTGTGTCCCCACCCAAATCTCATCTTGAATTCCCATGTGCTGTGGGAGGGACCCAGTGGGAGGTAATTGAATAATGGGGGCAAGTTTTTTCCTGTACTGTTCTCATGGTAGTGAACAAGTCTCATGAGATCTGATGGTTTTAAAAAGAGGAGTTCCCCTGCACAAACTCTCTCTTTGCCTGCTGCCATCCATGTAAAACGCAACTTTTGCTTCTTTTTGCCTTCCACCATGATTGTGAGGCTTCCCCAGCCATGTGGAACTGTAAGTCTAATTAAACCTTTTACTTTAGTAAATTGCCCAGTCTTGGGTATGTCTTTATCAGCAGCATGAAAATGGACTAATACAGAGGCTTTTATATACCAAATAGCAATTTACTATTAAATGATGTATTAAAATAATTTTATTTTAGTCCAAGATCTATTGGTATTGCTCAGAACCTTTAACTTAAGCCCTTAAGTATGCTTGAACTTTGAGTTAAAGATTCATCTTGCTAGTGTCAAGGGGAACATAGCAAAAGTCTTAACCTCTCTCATCAGATGGTGGACTATGCATACTGATTGCCAGTATGTTCCATCTCCTTCAACAGACAAGGGACTAAAACCATTGCCATACAGAAGCTTTTTGGCAGGTTTACATATAGGGATGAAGAGGAAGTAGAAGGACCAGGCTGTTTGACCAGGCTGTTCTTTTCTGTTTTTCTCTTTTTTTTAAGACAAGGTCTTGCTCTGTCACCCAGGCTGCAGTGCAGTGGCATGATCACGGCTCACTGCAACTTCAGCTTCCTCAGGCTCAAGTGATTCTCTGACTTCAGCCTCCTGAGTAGCTAGGACTACAGGCATGTGCAACCATGCCCAACTAATTTTTGTGTATTTCGTAGAGATGGGGTTTTATCATGTTGCCAAGGCTAATCTCAAACTCCTGGGCTCAAGCAATGCTCCTACCTTGGCCTCCCAAAGTGCTGGGATTTCAGTTGTGAGCCACCATGCCCAGCCCAGGCTGTTTTCTTTATGAGAAATGTTTCATTTTCTATTGCAATTATTTTTTATTTTCTTTATAACTTTTCCCTTCATTCTTTTTTACATTTTGATCTTTTGTCTCCCTTTTTCTTCTTTAAGTGGCCTTAGTTTTTCTGAATGATTTTCAGTTTTGTGTATTTAATCCTTTTTGCCTTTCTAAAGGAGCCACTACTAACACTTTTTTGTTGTTTAATGACATCAGGTTTTGCCACTGCCTCATGACTCAAGCTGGTAGAGAGCTTTTGGAAGACCATGTAGAGAACAAAACAGCTGAAAACAATGATCACCCGTACATAGTCAGGAAGGAGCCCACTGTGATGTACAGAAGGCCCAGCCCCTACATCTCTAGGGCTGGGAGCACTCCTCAGTCTGCTCTTTCTGTAGTTCCTTGGCAGCTTCTTTCCTGGAGCTATCTCTTTATCTCTTCATCATTCATCCAGTTTTGGAGAATCATCAAAGGTAAATGTGTTATTAGTAAAGAATTGAGTGAGCAGGCCTGGGTTGTCCAAACCTTGCACATTTTGAAGAAAGTTTTGGCCCTTAACCAGCACGTTGGAGATAACCTCTAAGCTCATGGTACGTCTTGCCTATTAAAAATGTTAGCATGGGACCTTTGCTAACAACGTGATTCATAGTGGGGGCCTTGGCTTTGTGATTGCAGTTTGACCTCTGGAGGGGCTGGTAACTGAGTAAGGTTACCCATGTGGGCACTGCATACCTACAATACCAACCTCCAATAAAAACCCTGAACACTAAGGTTCAGGTGAGCTTTCCTGATTGGCAGTGCTTCAGATATGTTACCACATGGAGAATTAAGGACTGTGCATATGACTTCACTAGACAAGGAAAACTGGAAGCTTGCACCTTGTTTCTCCTTGACTCTGCCCTATGCATCTTTTTCCTTACTGATTTTAAGCTGTAACCTTTTGCTGTAATAAATTGTAACTGTGAGTATAATGGCTTTTCTGAGTTCTGTGGGTCCTAGCAAATCATTGAATCCGAGGTAGTCTTGGGGTCCCCCAGTAATAGTAAGGCAGCCCAGTCAGTCTTTCTGGCCCCCTCTTGAGCTCCTTTGTACTGGAATGAAGTAGTGGGAGCCTGACTAAGGCCCAGACACTCACTTATTACATATAATACTGCATTGACACTGTGAGATGTAGAGTTAGTTTTGATCAACCCAGTAATATTCTTGCCATACCTAAGGATGTGGGTAACCTGTGTCTTACCCCCAACGACCTCTGCTAGAGAGGTTCACTCTAATCTACCTTAACCTGTGTATGAGTAGGCCACAGATTTTGCATTCAAACATGTATATGATACCGATTGTAGACTGACTGGACAATTACTAAGATATGGCTCTTGTGTATGACCCCAAACCCATTTCATGTTTTCTTCAACACCAGGGAGTGGTTTTATAGACGCTTGCTCTTGCCATTAAATATCTACTTTGCACATATTGGTGGCAAAAGCTAGAACATACTTGTCAGCATGTGAGCAGGACCCGAGGCTTCACCACTAGCTATAGTGTCTGGGCTTTCAAGATTCTTAGTTCCCTTAGCCTTTAGAACTTCTACCAAGAGTTTAACCCAGGAGTTGGCAAGCTTGTTCTGAGAAAGGGTCAGATAGTAAATATTTTAGGCTTTGCAGGCCATTTGGTCTCTGTTGCAAGAGGAAGCAATCCTGCATAAGCTCTCTCAACAAAGTTTGCCCTTCCCTTTGGAATATCCACTCAGCTGGCTCACCACTTCATCAGCTCTGTCACTGAGGGCACAGTGATCTCTGTCACATTCCACTTACTCTGTGAAGATGTTCTGAGCATCCTTATACTTTGAGTTAGTCCAATTTTATTCCTTGGTGTCTTTATGCTAATAGATTTGTGTCCATGGTAGCACTGGGTAGGGGGTGGCATGTACCTGTTTAGATAGCTCAGTTCCAGGACATGAATCTAAAGTATGACACAGCTAGACATAGCACCCAAATTGAAAGATCCCATGTAGAACCCTTCAAATGTAACTCATGAACCAGAGTCCTCCCCTTGTCTACAAATTGAGTCTCCAGCAACTATCTAAGAAAGGTAAAGTTGGGAAGATGGTTGTCATTGCTCTTTGTTGTAGAAAAGCCCTTCCCTATTGTAATTCACATTGCTGTCCAGCCCGTTATCTCCTTAAGCCTTATTGCTGTAACTTATACCTGCTGATGTCCAAACTGCCAGCATCAGCATTTCTTTGCCTGAGTCTTTCTTTGGTGGTCCAGGTCTTCTCTGCATGTACACCTCAGGTTGGAAATACCAGGGAAATAATGCCACTCCTAAACCCCAGGAGTCTTCAACTGGTGACTTACAGCTCCTTTGTGGTTATGGAAGTAACTCTGAAGGGTGTGTTCTATATTGGCTTCCAGAGTGTCCCAGTGGGATTTTTTCAGTTAACCAAAGTGGTAACTTGCTTGACAGTGTACCCTTATTGACTGTCTTCGTTTCCCCACTCTCCCAGGGTTTCTAGGAATTACTGCTGGATAAACTACTTGCATTTGAATCCTTGGCTGATCTGCTTCTGGGACAGCACAAATTAAGAAACCTGCTAACTTGACTGCTACTCCTTGCTTCCCTGAGCTCCTCTTCTCCTTTGTTGCTTCTGAATGTGAACTAATTCCTGATGCATGTTTAGGCAGTTCTTCCTGTCAACCTTCATGTACAGAGTCTAGGCCCAGTGGGGTGGAGAGTGGATTAGATATTATGCTATTGGTCTTATGACTGCCATCTTGGTCTACCCCAGGAGTGTACTGTTGCTGTGTAAGCTTCCAGAGGTGGCCCAAATGCACACTCTTTCAGCCTTCATTTTCATTTTTTCTTCTGCCTGTTCTTTGAAGTCTTTCTTTGACCTCTCCCTTTCTTACTCGAATCCCTTGCGCCTCCATTTCCTGGGATTTTCCACCCACCTGTGGAAGAAATCAAGTCCTAATATCTTCTCCCATCTTGCAGTTTCCACTGTGCTTGTTGCTCTGGTCCTAGGAGAGACAGTGGGTGTGGGGCAGAGGAGATACACATGAGAAATTATTGCTGCCACTGCTTTTTTCCTAAAATAACTGCACTAATGGTGACAGACAGGGTTTGATTGCTGAAGAGGACTTGGAGGAACCAAAATGACAATAGTTTGGTTTATTGCAGGAAAAAGATCTAGATTAGCACCAGCATTAAAGTTAGAAAATTTGTCTCAGAGAAAGGCTGCTTTACCACAAGGGGTCTAAAGAAGTGAGTACTGACCTCCAGTATTCTCTCGTTGTAAGGGCCACACATATGTATGTCCTCTGTTGGACTGCGAACCACTGACATGTTCATGAAATACCCTGAATCCAGGGAGCATGAAATGGAGCCTCAGTTGAGGTTTCTTATACCTTGCTGGTCACATAGGCATATTCTTGCTATGTTGTCAGCCCCAGTGGCAGAGCCCTGTTGGGGCTCATGAAGACCAGGTGCAAATCATCAATCTCACTGGTATCAATCAGCAATGCTAAAAGCTGGAACAAACTGCTCCGAAACTCCTCAGACCCATGTTACAAAGCAGTGTGGTTAATCAGTACATTTCATGTCTTGATAGGGGTCAGTGCCTTGCAGGTACTTTAGCAAAACAACTCAGCCTTCTGGAATGAGCCTTCACAGCATAGTTCACTGCCTCTGCTACCAATCATCAAGGCCTTTTTAAGACCAAATGATAACTCTTGGTTTGAGAGCAATTACTTGCATTACAGCATCGTATAATCAAATCACATAGACAATCAAAATGTACCTAATTCCAAACATCTATAATACCTAGTAAGGGGTTGGTACGGATTTAGACAACTGAATAGTTCAATAGTACTAGCACAAAATGGAACAAACTTGCTCATATTTTGGACTACATTTTTAATTCTATTTCCTCTGATTTACAACTCTCTGCTCTCTCAGGTATGCATCTATGAGTAATTGAAGGGTGGTAAAAATAATTTAAGTCTAAATCTTCTTCAGGCCAATTTTATTCCATAGCAATAGTGTTGTGAGGCAGTTGTAATTCAATCTCGAAATACATTTGATCAACCACCTCAGTATTATTTTAAGTTTTATTAGCCTCTACAATATTAAATTTACTTGTGATTTCTATATTGTAGTACTGTAATACATGGTATAATATAAATCAGTCATAATGACATTTTGTCCCTCCCAACAAAATATGCCTTTTCTCATGGGAGTGGAGGTTAGAGGCCATGTCTCTGTTATTTTAGGATTCCAAACCTCTTGTAAATTCCTTTCTCTGGGCATATGGTTTGATGGATAGCATTTTCCTGGGAGGAGACATGTCCCCCAGCAGGGCCTATTTAATCCCCATTGGAAGTTATCTAGTCCTATTTAAAATGTGTCTAATACCCACAAGTTACACTATAGAAAAATAATAGTACTCAGTTGTGGCACTAAAGTTGTTAAAGAGCACCTCAGTATGTTGTATTCTTCAATTACGAATTTCTATAGACTGGGAAACACATCAGCCTCCCCTAAGTGTGTATCCTGTGCTTCTGCTGTGAGAATCCCAGGCCACTGTGCCTGGGATAGCTCAGACTCCATTTGAATGAAGATATAACCCAGCTGTGTAACATGCAAGCCCACTCCCATCACTTGGTCTGGGCATGTGGTCTTAGTGTGTACTCTAATGCAAAACTGTTCCATCAATGCTGTGTTGTCATTTCAGTTGCCATCCTTGTCATTCCTCCTGGAGGAGGATGTCTTGCAGTTTCTCCATTTATACCAGCAGTCTTTTTTTCCCCTCTTCAAAATATCTTTCCTCATTGAAAAGGAATTCCTCTTCACCAATTCCTCTCAGCCTAGCTCTGAATTCTCAGAAAGCTCCCTTATTTTAAGTGGGCCAGTGAAGTTGGATCCACTAGACCCACTGTTGATGTTGAGTACTAACTTCTTTCTTATAATTAGGAAATAAACTTGGATCCTACAATGTTGACTCTCTCAAACTAAAGCCATATGATTAGTACTCACTGCTAAATGAATTTTTTGTTTTTGAGACGGAGTCTCACTCTGTTGCCCGGGCTGGAATGCAGTGGCATGATCTTGGCTCACTGCAATCTCCGCCTCCCGGGTTCAAATGATTCTCATGTCTCAGCCACCCGAGTAGCTAAGATTACAGGCACGTGCCACCAAGCCTGGCTACTTTTTGTATTTTCAGAGAGATGGGCTTTCACTATGTTGGCCAGGCTGACCTTGAACTCCTGACCTCAAGTGATCCACCTACCTCAGCCTCCCAAAGTGCTGGGATTATAGGTGTGAGCCACTGAGCCTGGCTTCTAAATGGACTTTGATTCCAGTATACCATAATGCTTCCAATACTCATTCACATAGAATTCCTGATTTTTCATTCTCAGTACTTGAGCCTGCAAATTAGATTTAATTATTTTCCCTTCTCAGTGATCCAAGTATCTCAATTGTTCCTCCACCTCTTTATGTCTTTCCACCCCCAATAACAGGAACAAGAACTACTTTTGTACATAATGTTTTGACAGATGTGACATGCCAAAGATGAATGTCTTCCATCATATCCCAGTACCTTCTTTAAAGTTTCATTATCATAATCAATGGTTGCACAATGTTCATTTAGACTAGTGTTCATCGGCGTTTTCCAGATTCAACTGGATATGTATTCCATAGTTTGCTTCCCAGTTCAGGTTTTCAGTCATAGCTCTATCTTGTGAGAAACAGAAACCAAAGGATATAGCCATATTGGTAATTTTCTGAATAGTTATAGTCAGAGCTGCTATCTGTTCATCCATTTTGAGGACGAAGACCACTCTCAGAAGTGTATGTTACATTCACTGAGTTGGCTACCGTCCTGCTTAGTTCTTGATTCTTTAGAAAGAGATTTTAGAAAAGTGAATCCTTTACTGCAAGGGCACTGAGTTAAAGATAAAAGAGAATATTATTCTTTTGCTCTAAGATTCTCTCAAGGCACCAAAATTATATTAACTTTTCCCTTTTGTAACATTCATTTATTAACTACCCTCCCCTCAGCAACAATTTCACCTTTCTTCCATTTATCATTAATTTAAATCCAAACCTTTTCCCCTAAAGTAGGTCCCACTGGTTGAGTCACTGGACTATCCTATATTTTTGGTAGCAAGATGAGATATTCCAGCATTTCCTTTTGGGGTCATTCCCAATAGTAGGAGATCATATTGGATAAATACGAAGAAAGGGTACTATCCTTCCATGAAGCAACAAAACATTTGCATGGTCAGCCCCACGTTGGCAAAGTGCAGGGAACAGATAATCCATGCCATCAATCGCTTTAGAATTTTTGCATTTAGGTTCAAATCTATCTATCTGTCTATCTATCTATCTGTCTGTCTATCTATCTATCTATCTATCTATCTATCTATCTATCTATCTAGTTTTAGAATATTATAAGATTTGGGGATTCTTAATGGTAGCCGTGATTGCAAGGACTACCAGATTCATTGTTGAAAAGGAAAATAGAGGTGAAGTAGGGAAGACATGTATGCAAATACTTGTTCCATTCTTTATCTCTTTCTCACTAAGTCAACCAACTGATGTAATCATTTATCTAATGGGACTTCATTTTGGTTCCCTTTACCTTCAGTTGCAAAACATAATGCTATCCCAATGCTCCTGGAGTCAAAAAAACAAAACAAACAAAAAAAACCCCACCAAGAAACCCAAAAACAAACAACATAATGCTGCAGGCTAGCAGACTAGCCCTTTGATTCTTTGTTATGGCCACCTTCTTAAACAGGTATTTTAGTTATCCATTTCCATTTCCTATTAACTCATGACTTTGATAAATATAAGTCCATTGAATACAATGTTATTTTGCATGTCATTGCCTATGTGAGCGGTGAACTGAGTGCCATCAGTTCACTTTACTAAGATCTAGCTGATCTTCAGTTTAGATCAGTTAAAAAGGTAGAAATTGGCCAGACATGGTGGCTCACACCTGTAATCCCAGCACAGCACTTTGGGAGGCCAAAGCAGGCAGATCAGTTGAGGCCAGGAGTTTGAGACCACCCTGGTCAACATGGTGAAACGCTGTCTCTACCAAAAAATACAAAAATTAGCTGGGTGTGGTGACACGCATCTGTAATTCCAGTGACTCAGGAGGCCGAGGCAGGAGAATTGCTTGAACCCAGGAGGCAGAGGTTTCAGTAAGCTGAGATAGTGCCACTGCACTCCAGCTTGGGTGATGGAGCGAAAGTGTGTCTCAAAAAAAAAAAAAAAAGGTAGAAGTTTTCCAAAATTCCAAGTTTCTCTCAAGTCTGAGGTAGGGGAATGGGATGGGTTGGGAGAGTATCAGTTTGCCCCTTGCTTCCTCAGAGTCTTTCTCCTGTTGGAAACTGCATCTTTCTGGCATTTTAAACTGAAAAAAGATGTAGGTTCTGAACTCAGGTATTTGCCTTTAAAAGAAATCTGGTTCTGTTCCTGCTTTTGAAGTGGATATCTAATGAATACATATCAGTTGGAATTATCCATTAAAGCAGCTTGTGGCTCAGGTTATGATTGGCACATGGGAAAGAATAGTCTTTTTTTTCCCCAGTGAAATTATTAAGAAAGGGAAAATGTAATTGATATGGTTTGGCTGTGTCCCCACCCAAATCTCATCTTGAGTTGTAATCCCCATGTGTTGAGGGAGGGAAGTAATTGGATTATGGGGGCAATTCCCCCATGCTGTACACGCACATGCTCTCTCTTGCCTGCTGCCATGTAAGACATGCCTGCTTCCCCTTCCACCATGACTGTGAGTTTCCTGAGGCCTCTCCAGCCATGCAGAACTGTGAGTCAATTAGACCTCTTTTCTTTATAAATTATTGTCTTTATAGCAGTGTGAAAACAGACTAATACAACAATTACTTTTTCTCTTCATTTTAATCAATTTACAAGCAAATGACATTAATAAATTATGATAGAGCATAATGTAAAGATTTTTAAATAATTTATTAAACCAAACATGGACCACACAATGAATATATATGAAGTATTTTATATAATTTTTGAATATACAATTCCATTTATAAAATTAAAGCATGCAAAATTAATTTATGTTTTTAAATGCCCAGCTAGTGCTTACCCATGAGGGCTGAGTAACTGGAAAAGGGAGATATTGAGGTGCTTCTTGATATGGGTGGTGGTTACATGGTTATGTTCAGCTTGTAAAAATTGATTATCAATTTATGATTTGTACACTTTTTTTGTATGTGTATCATACGTTAAAAAGTAACAAAACAAAATGAAACAAAGTGCAGTCTCTGCCATTAACTTATGTTCTATTAAGAGGGCCAGCAAGAAAATATATCTCCATTTCTGTTGCTCTTCCTTCCTTTGTGTAGGGTTGTTTTTGCATTTGGCATCATCTTCCTTCTGCCTGAAGAACTTCCTTTAATATTTCTTACACTGCAAGTTTGCTGGTGGTGAGTTATTTCAGCTCTCATATATCTTAAAATCCTTTGTTTTGTCTTTGTTTCTAAAAGTTTTTTTTTTTTTACTTAATATAGAATTCTAGGTTGACAGTTTTTTTCCTTTCAGCACTTGAAAGATATTGCAGTCACTGTTTTTCTGCTTCTCTTGCTTCTGATGAAAAACCTGCTGACACCCATATCTTTCTTATTTTGTATGTTATGTGTCCCCTCCAACCCCTGCTTTTCTTAAGCTTTTCTTTTTCACACTGGTTTTGAGCAATTTTATTTGAAATGCCTTGTATAGTTTTCTTTCTGTTTCTTGTGTTTGGGTTCATTGAGCTTCTTGGTTTATAGTTCTCATCACATTTTGAAAGGTTTTAACCATTGATTCTTTAAATTGTTTTTTTTTCTGTCCCTTCCTTTCTCCTTTCCTTCTGGGACTCCTGTTAGACATATATGAGCTCACTTGAAGTTGTCCTGTAGCTTAGTGATGCCCTGTTAATTAAAAAAAAAAATCTCTTTTATCTTTGTGTTTCATTGTAGGTGGGTTATATCGTTATGTGTTCAAGTTCACTAATCTTACCTTATGCAATCTCTGATCTGCCATCAATTCTTTCCAATGTTGGTTTAGTCCAGACATTCTAGTTTTTATTTCTAGATGTTTAATTTAAAAATCTTCTATATCTTTACATATCTTTTTGAAAATATGGAATACAGCTGTATTACATTTTCCTTTTTCCATATTCCATCTCACTATTTTAATGTCTTTGTCTGTTAATGCTAATACCTGTGTCATTTCTGAGTTGATTTCCATTGATTGATTTTTTTCTCCTCATTATGGGTCACATTTGCCTGCTTCTTGGCATGTCAGATAATTTTTAATTGGATTTAAGACATTGTAAGTTTTACATTGTTGGGTACTGGATATTTTTATGTTATATAAATATTCTTGAACTGTGTTCAGGGTTTCAGTTAAGCTACTTGGAAACAGTTTGATCCTTTCAGGGTTTACTGTTAAGATTTGCTAGGAATATCCCAAGAATATTTAGTATAGGGTTAATTATTCCTGACTGCTGAGGCAAGACACTTCTGAGCATACTATCCAATTTCCCATGAATTATGAGGTTTTTCCATTTGGCTAATGGGAGCAGGCACTACAACCAGCCCTCTGTGAGCATTGGGTACTATTCCCTCTAATCTTTTTGAGTGGTTCTTTTTCTTGCCTGAGAGCATTTCCTCCACACTGTGCTAATCAGTACTCTGGTGAATACTTGAGGGGGGTACTCTGGTGAATACTTGAGGGGGGTCCTCTGCAGATTTCTGGAGTTCTGTCTCAGTGCATCTCTGCAGTTCAGACTCCTCTCTGGTACTCCTGTACTCTCAACTCAATTTCCTCATCCCAGGAGTCTCCTGGGCTCTGCCTGGATTTCCCCTCTCTGCCCATGCCCTGGGAACTCTCATGACAGTAAGCTGGGCCAACTGCAGGCCTCATCCTTTTTCTCAGGGATCACTGTTCATCCTTGTTAATGACAAGTGCCTTGAAAACCATCATCTAAGTTTTTGGCTATTTCAGCTGGGACAGTGAAATTCAGCTCCTGTTACTCCATGGTGTCCAGATGAGAATATTTAACTGAATCTACATGAGTTTTAAAAATGGCCGAGTGCAGTGGCTCATGCCTGTAATCCCAGCACTTTGGGAGGCCGAGGTGGGTGGATCACTTTAGGTCAGGAGTTCAAGACCAGCCTGGTGAACATGGTAAAACCCCATCTCTATTAGAAATACAAAAATTAGGTAGATGTGGTGATGTTTGCCTTTAATCCCAGCTACTCAGGAGGCTGAGGCAGGAGAATTGTCTGAACCTGGGAGACAGAGGTTGCAATGAACCAACATTATGCCACTACACTCCAGCCTGGGCAACAGAGCAAGACTCTGTCTCCAAAAAACAACAAAAACAACAAAAATGAACCTCAAGTGAATCCAATTTATTGCCTATATAATGTATCTATTATATTTTGTAGATATTATATAATTTTATTTTAATAATGGAAGGTGAATGAATCACAGTAAGATGTTTAAGGTAAAACATTTCACTGTTTTTTGTAAGTACTTTTTCAGTATCAGTTAAAGGGGAACTATTACCACAAGTTTGCTTTATCAAGAATCAGGAAGTATTTTGAGATCAGCATTAGATTAAAACAGTGTTGTTTTGAGTAGAAGACTATATATTTTAGGTATCTGATTCGAAAACATACTTGTCAGAATTGTCTGGCTGGATTAATTTGCTAATTTGATCTTCTTCATCATTTGATGTGATGTCAGATACTAATAGCACAATTAACTCATCATTAAGTGCTCATATTACTTTAGCATTTTTTATGTCCTTACTAGCTTTTGCTATAATGCTAGGAAATGCTGTGGTCATTTTAGCTTTTGTGGTGGACAAAAACCTTAGACATCGAAGTAGTTACTTATTTCTTAACTTGGCCATCTCTGACTTCTTTGTGGGTAAGTTTTATGTCTTTATTTAAGACCATTTTTTCCAATTTTAATTTATTTCTAAAACCTGAAAGTAACTTCTGTTATTTCAGGGTACTGTGTACAACTGGGAAAAAATAAACAAAAAAAGTTTTAAGTGTTAAATTTTGGAAGGGGGCTATATGGCCCCGTAAGGGAACGTTATACATATGTAAATCAGTGCTATCTGGGAATTTTCAGCTGTAAACAGTTTATTTTCTTTTTATAGAATAAAGATAAGTTCAGAATAGCCCCAAAATTGTTTTAATGTAAGAGCTACTTGTTTCTGGTGCTATTTTCCTTGTATGTTTAGACTTGTAAGTATTCCTCTGTAAGTAAATATAGTTTTCTCAGTATCACAGTGTTGGAGTAATAAGAAATTATGTATATGCTAGTAACCAGTACAATCAGAACATGGAATATTCAAATGAATTAAATAATGTGGTCAATGGTGTTCATTTAATGATATGGTATACAATTTTGTAAAATATACTCAACTGTAAACTACCTTGCATATATCATAGCATTATATAATTGTTAAGAGACCATAGAAATCAAATCAATCTTTCTTTGAAAATATGCACTATATAAAATTTCACTGCCTGATGCTGATTATTTTTAAACAATGCTTATCATAATAAGTAGATGTGCAGAAATGTCAGCGATGAGGTTGTTTTATAGGAGTTTCTGGTATAATTTAATCTGGCGTATTCAGATTATTTTTGTTTATAGCTATATAAGGCTTACATTTATGTTAAAATGAAATAAACACATAAAATATTTAGTTCATTTCCTGGAATACAATGGTTACTCAACAAATGTTAGTTCCTTTTTTTTTTTTTAATTTATCTGCAGATATGGGTCAACCCCCATCTGGGTCGCAAATGTTAGTATAGTCTCTACCATGTATAGTAAGTACTGCTAGGTATGCAAACACTATTAGGTAATCAAAGGATCTATAGAAGATTAGGTTAGTCTCTTCCAGTAAAGTTTTGATGTAGAAGAGTGGACAAGAGATGTTCAGAAATGACTATAGCAGTATAGAGTAACATGAGACCCCCAAGAAGACCTAATGACTGCTATGGTCACTTGGAGGATGGATCAAACATGTTTAGTTAGCAAACAATGGCATTTAACATAAACTTTGAAGGATGGATAGAATTTCCATAGGCAGTGATAGGGCAGAGAGGAGTATTCCAAGAATGAGCAAAGGCATTCTGGTAGAAAATCGTTGTGCTTATCTTCCTAAGGGTGAGCTTGGAGCTGGCTGGTGTGCAGATGGGTGCAAGGGGGCAGTAGAGATGAAGCTGGCTGGTGTGCAGATGGGTGCAAGGCGGCAGTAGAGATGAAGTTGAAATCTATACAGTGAGGGCCTTAAATACCGGGGTGAGAGTGGAGTGGAGTTTATTCAGCAGGCCATGTGGAGATTTAAGGATTTTAAAACAGGTGAGTGGTTGAAAGGATCAAAGCTTTACTTTAGAGGCATCAGAAGAGCCATAGGAAGTGGGGAAACTGGAGTGTGGGGTGACATGGTTTCAGAGATGATCCTGCAGCAATCTAGGCAGAAATCATGCAATTAGAACCTGAGCTAGGATGATTGGAAAGGAAGGCCAGCAGGTAGAGTGGCTAAAGGTGGGGTCGGGCAGGAAAAGAGAAATCTGAGTTAAAGACTGGGCTTCTAAGACTAGGAACAGTATGGCACTCTTCAAAGAAACAGGAAGCATTTGGGCAGGGCAGCTATGGTTCTGATGTTGCATTGAAAGTTCTGGAGAAAAATTCTAGTTGAGATTGATTTAGGAGTTATGGCATAGAAATGACAGATAAAGGCAGCTAATCCTTAAAGAAGTATTGAAAAAATGCAACGTCTCCCCATTTGTTTCCTCAATTCTGTCCCTTCAGGTAACCAACATTTGCTGCTTGAAGTAGATCCTTCCACATCATTTTCTGTGCTCCCACAAACATGTACAAATACACAAGTTTATTTATGTGAACATAGAGAAGGTGCCACTATAAATATATGTATCCCTTGCTTCTTCCTTCTTCACAGGATCCTGTGACTTTCAGATGACAGTCAGCACTTGAAATAGATGATGTGTTTTCACTAATCCAAAGGGAATGAGGCCCTGACTACCCCAGTTTTACGGAGGGACAGATGAGACAGCTGAGAGAGCCTGAGCCCTGAAACTTTTGAATAAAAATGGTTCTGTGGCTGGGCTTGGTGGTTCACACCTGTAATCCTAGCACTTTGGGAGACCAAGGCCAGTGGATCACCTGAGGTCAGGAGTTTGAGACCAAACTGACCAACATGAAGAAACCCCATCTCTACTAAAAATACAAAATTAGCCAGGTGTGGTGGTGCATGCCTGTAATCCCAGCTATTCAGGAGGCTGAGGCAGGAGACTCGCTTGAACCTGGGAGCGGAGGTTGCTGTGAGCTGAGATCCTGCCATTGCATTCCAGTCTGGGCAACAAGAGCGAAACTCTGTCTCAAAAAAAAAAAAAATGTTCTAGATAAAAATGTCTCCATGTCTGGCCCAAGGCCAGCATCATGGCAGTCCCACCCTCAAGGGCTTGAACTTATCTTTGGGAAATGACCCTGCAGATGTAGTTATTCAGCAGTCCTGGTGGTCTCCTCCGTCAGCAGGTGGGTGAAGAAATAATTCAGATAATTTCTTTTGTTCCTGATTAAAGGAGTCAGGTGCAGGCCAGGTCAGAGTCTCCATTCATCTGCCAGCCTCATCCCTCACATCTCTCCTGCCTGCTGCCAGGTTCATCCAGAGGTCTGTATATTTAACGCAGGGCTCATCATGACACAGTCCCTGGGAGCTTTTTGCAACAGGATGCAAGTTTTCTGCCAATGCTGTTCTTTCTCCTTTGCCATGCTTGGAAGTGAACCTTTCGTCTCTGAGCCTGGAAGAAGGCATAGAGGTGGTGAGCGTGCAGGGCAGAACTCATAAGAGGTTTTCTGCAGCTGTAAGCCATTGATTCTTAACATTTGGGGTCATGAGATCCAGTGCTCCAGAGCCATGTGACACTGGCAGGGCAGATTAGAACCTCACATGTGGTTGATACTGTGGCCTTTCTTTCTGAATGCCCTCTTCTCCCAGGTTTCAGGACTGGCCCTCTGCAGAGAATCTAAATTTGTGGCACCCGAATTGCTAGCTTCTCAGGCTGAATTTACTGTTGAAAGCAAAGATTTATTGGGGAAACATTCTAGTACTAGCTATACCGAATGATATGTAAATAACGCCTCATCTATACACTATTCTGAGAAACACATACTATCTATGTCTACATCGATATCTATGAAAATGTTATCATGTGACCAGTGTTTCCATTTATGGGTGGTTTCTTCTCATCTACATGTTGTGCTGGCATTTGTGGCCTATGTGACCATGTGACAGATGGCTGGATAGGATCTTCAGGGGATAAAGGTGGTTGCTGCTATCAGAGCCTGAACCAAATGTTCAGGAGGGCAACTTTATCTTGATACCTCTATGCCCGAGTTCAGGACTCTTTCCTGGCCTTCTGCATTCCTCTGTTCAGGCTGCTGTAACAAAATACCCTAGACTGGGTGGCTTAAACAACTGACATTTACTTTCTCACAGTTCTGGAGTGGGGGGCATTTCAAGATTCTGGCCAATTTTGGTTCCTGATGAGGGCTTCTTTCTGGCTTGCAGACGGCTGCCCTCTACCTGCGCCCTCAGGAGGCCTTTCTCTGAGTGTGCACAGAAAGAGAGAGAGTGAGCTCTCTGTTATCTCTTCCTATAAGGACACCATTGGATCAGGGCCCCACTCTTATTAACTTTTTTACCTTTAATTTTTTCCTTAAAGGTCTTAGTTGCAAATATAGCAACATGAGGGGTTAACTCTCCAACATGTGAATTTGGGGAGGGTACATACACGTTCAGGCCATAACACCCTCTGTGCACTTACCGTCATCCACACATTCCTCTGGTGGCCCAAAATATTTACTTGGGGCTTCTAACTCCTCCCACCTTTTGATTGCCATTTTCTCATGGAAGATGTAGCTTCTTAGCTGGCTTAGAAAGAAGGTACAATACCAGACGGATGGCAATTTTAGAGCAAACTGGGCTTCCCCATCCTTGTCTAGTTGTTCATCCAACAATCATTTATTTTAAAGCAGGCACTTTCTGAGGTGCTGGGAATAGAGCAGTGAAAATACAGGTGGAAATCCCTGCCCTCGTGATGCTTCTGTTTCTACTGGGAGCAGGGGCATGGAGACAGACAATAAACAAGAAAAATAAGTAAGTCAAATTATATAGTATTTTAGAGGTTGATAATTCCTACTGAAAAAAATGCAGAGATGAAGGAGAGGGAGTGTGTTGGGGGTGGGGCTGCAATTTTAAACCTTGGAGCTAGAATTTGCTGAGAAAGACACATTTGAAGGCCAGGAGCTGTGGCTCACATGTGTAATCCCAGCACTTTGGGGGGCCGAGGCTGGTGGGTCACTTGAGGCCAGGAGTTTGAGAACAGTCTGGCCAATATGATGAAACTCTTATCTCTACTAAAAATTTACAAATTAGCTGGGCATGGTGGCACATGCCTGTAATCCCAGCTACTCAGGAGGCTGAGGCAGGAGAATCACTTGAACCCAGGAGGTGGAGTGCTACTGTACTGCCTGGGTGACAGAGCCAGACTGGACTGCCTCAAAAAACAAAACAAAGCAAAAAAGAAAGACATTCGAGCAAACAGAAGGTGCCCTTGGGGGAAGAGCATTTCATGCCAAGGAACAGCAGGTACACAGGATCTGAGACAGAAGGGTGTGTGGTGCATTGGAGGCCAGAGGGACTGGGGTGGAGTGATTGAGAGGTGAGGAGTAGGAATGGGACTGGGAAAGTGGGGCAGATAGTTTGTTTTCTTTCAGTTTTGTCTTAATCTATTCAAGAAACTGGCTCTTAGTTTTACTTATCAACTCCATTTGACCCAAAATCATTAATTCCAGAATTGAAGGTGTAGAAACACTTCGGAGTAGGTATATCAGAGAAATAGTTTAGATTCGCTTTTTTTGCAACTTCTTTGGAATGAGCCACAGACATCTCTGTTGCTCAACCAGACAGAGGAAATGTGCATGACACAAGTAGAGAAGCATTACATAGTACGCAGGGTGACAGCACAGCGTGGGGTTATGAAGATCAAAGGAATACCCTAGAGCCTGTCTCCAGCCAACCACCCAGCAGCTCCTACGCTTTCAAACACACCCTTCCTCTTTGGTGTAAATCAGAAAGCGTGTGACAAAGAGCATTTACCTCCCACCTCTCGCCTGCACCTCTCAGTCACTGGTGTCTAGAATGCATGACTGGCATCTCCCTTCTTTTTCATCTCTGCGGAAGAAATGAGTGCCAGTGTGGCAAATCCTCATGTTGAGAACGTTGGAAGGCACAACCGTGGGCTAAAATATAATAAATGTCTCTGTTTGGTGGGTACTTTGATTTCCTTCAGTGCAGATCAGCTTAGATTAACAATGAAAATGCCTATAGTCTCATATTTTTCAAGCTACTAGTCTTGACCCATTATTGGTGACCTACATTATTTTATTTATTTATTTATTTTTGATGCAGGGTCTCACTCTGTCACCAAGGCTGGAGTGCAGTGGCGTCATCATGGCTCACTCCAGCCTTGACCTCCCTTGCTCAAGTGATCCTCCTTCCTCAGCCTCCTGATTAGCTGGGACTACAGGCATGCGCCGCTATGTCCATCTAATTTTCGTATTTTTTTTTTTTGTAGAAATGGATTTTTTTCCATGTTGCCAAGTCTGGTTTCAAACTCCTGGGCTCAAGTGATCTACCTGCCTCAGCCTTCCAAGGTGCTGGGATTACAGGCCTGAGCCACCAAGCTCAGCCAGTGACCTATTTTATGCCATAGACATACACACACTCACCCTGGAGGAGATGAAAGGCACACTAAGGAAGTTTACTTATCATTGAAAATACAATTGAAACATGAAACGAACAGGTTATTTGAACTACATATAAGAATTGACCATGCAACTCTTCATCTCTATGGGGTCTTGTCTTTCATCTTTGTATGTAAACCTAGGGACAGAATAGTAGGGTTTATTTAGCACTACCTTCCACTGGTTCTGAAACCATGCCAGTATAGCCTCATGTGGTCTTATTTTTGAAGAATGCAGGCTTTCATTTTTCCTTTCCTTTCCTTTCCTTTTCCTTTATCTTTATTATTATTCTTAATGATAGACTAATTTGGTTCTCATATGAAAAAATGGGAATTCCTGGAAGTGCCTGATGCATTTGAAGAAACTCAACAAAATAAGATTTTATCTGAGCTTCCACTTAATAGATCATATTCTCAGCAACTAATCACACCTTTGTGAAATGCCAATATAATTAAAAATCCCTAAAAGCTAAAGGAAAAGGAACCTCATTTCCTCACTTGTCAGTTAAGCAGTTTCTGTTCTGAGCTGAATCACTGTGGTAGAGCTTATTTATTTGTTCATACAGTGAAGAGTCATAGGTAAAGTCAGAGGTTCCGAAATCGCATTGCCTGGTTTAACATACAATCTTCTCCACTTGCTAACTGAGTGCACCTTGGTCTAATTGTCTCTTTTCTAAGCTTCAGGTTCTTTAAGTGTTATCTCAGCATGGTCCCTTCCTCACAAAGTTTCTATGAAGATGAAATGAGGTGACACTTGAAATGCAAACAGCACAGGGTCTGCCATATGGTAATTGTGCAAAACATATTAGCTGTTATGAATTTAAGTTAAATGTACAAGTCATTGGCCAACTCTAGAGGTTGCAGGAAACATAGACAGTGATTTGTGAGATGGCCCTAATCCTCAGAAGAGACAGACTCAAAAGATGACCATGATAAAAAAGTAGAAGTAATTAATGTATGAGAGAGGGAAAGATGAGCAAAGGACCAGGGAAGTGCAGAGGACAGAGGGGTCATTTCTGCTGAGGAAGCTCCCAGAAAGAGGACATGGAGGAGGTCACTTTTTGGTCTTAGTGAAAAATGAGAAGGAAGTGAATTTACTTTTTATTGATTTTTTATTTTTATTTTTTTGAGACAAGGTCTCACTCTGTCACCCAGGATGCAGTGCAGTGGTGCAGTCTCATCTCACTGCAACCTCCGTCTCCTGGGTTCAAGTGATTCTTCTGCCTCAGCCTCCTGAATAGCTGGGATTATAGGTGTGTGCCACCATGTCCGCCTAATTTTTGTATTTTTAGTAGAGACTGTGTTTCACCATGTTGGGCAGGCTGATCTTGAACTCCTGACCTCAGGTGATCCACCTGCCTCAGCCTCCCAAAGACTGAGCCACCGTGCCTGGCCTGAATTGACTTTTTAGTAGAAGACAGGTGGACATTTTAGGAACAAAGAATGACATTGGCAAAGAAAAAAGGGATGTGAAAATGTGCGATGTGTTTTTGGGAAGGGTGGTCCATCCTGTTTGAGTTAGAGCATGAAAAAAGTAAACATGATTTATGCTGCCTATGGCTGGAAATACAAGACGTGTACTTAATTTGGAAAGTAGAAAGGAGCCATTGAAAGTACAGTCACCCCTTGGTGTCCGTGGGGGGTTTGTTCCAGGACTCCCCTTAGATAGCAGAATCCCAGAAAACTGAATTCCCTGATATAAAATGCTGTAGCAGTTGCATGTAACCTATGCACATCCTCCCGTCTACTTTATTATTATTTGTTATTATTTTTAATAATAGAGATGGGGTTTCATGCCATTGCCTAGGCCAGTCTCGAACTCCTGGTCTCAAGTGATCCGCCCACCTTGGTCTCCCAAAGTGCTGGGATTATAGAAGTGATCCACCACTCCTGGCCCCTTCCATATACTTTAAATCATCTGTAGATTACATATAATACCAAAGACAATGTGAGTGCTATGTAAATAGTTGTTATACTGTGTTGTTTAGAGAATAATGACCAGAAGTCATTACCATTAGTCAAAATTTGTACATGTCCAGTACAGATGCAGTTTTTTTCCAAATATTTTCTCTCTGTGATTGGTTGAATCTACAGATGTAGAATCCACAGATAAGGGAGGCCAACTGTTCAGGGTTCATGACCCGTCTTACAAAAATGGCATTTAAGGAGTTGTGTAGAAAATCTGTCGTGAGCTGCTTGATGAAATACCATGAATTTCTAAATTAGAACCAAACCATTTGTAGTGAATTCAGATATGTCTTGGTGTTATGTCGCCATTAAAACATGCCCCTTTGTGTTCATTGATGTGCACTAATTTTTTACACTTCTGTTTTTCATGTGCAGGTGTGATCTCCATTCCTTTGTACATCCCTCACACACTGTTCGAATGGGATTTTGGAAAGGAAATCTGTGTATTTTGGCTCACTACTGACTATCTTTTATGTACAGCATCTGTGTATAACATTGTCCTCATCAGCTATGATCGATACCTGTCAGTCTCAAACGCTGTAAGTCAAAACATTAATTTATCCCCTTTAGAAGATTATGTAAATGCACATGTTGGATTCCCAAGCAAAAATTCTTTTAAGCCTAATTTTTAATTTAATTGACAGACCTTGGAGGAGCCTCTCCTTTTGTTGTCTGGCATAAAGTTCTTGCTGGTTGTTAGTTTGTGTGATTTGGATAATTCACTCACCTAGGTGCTGTTGAAATGGGAAGGAATCAAAGAAAACCCAAGGCAAGTTGTCCCAGCTGGTATACTGAGTCTACAGTAGATTGGACGGACATGACATTCATGATAGGTTTATAGGTTCCACTCCGTAGACATACTGAGACCTGAATATATTCCTTGGATTGGAACTTGGAGGGCAGTAGAAAGAATCCCACACTTTGAAAAGTGATGAGAAAATCAATTCTGAATGGCCAAAGGAAAAGACAGTATACAGGGAAGCTACAGTTTACATGGTGGGACCAGCCAGAAAGATCAAGTCCTCATTCCGGTTTAGAACCTGTGCCCAGGAAGCCAGAACTTACTCAAGATTTGGCATAGCCTCATCTACGAGTTATCTTAAGTCAGCTAAATTTCTCAGCAGTGGAACAAAGGAGAAAATAAGGTTGAAATAAGAACAAGGGGGCCACAGAAATATGGGGCAGTGATCTAAAACCTTTGAGGCCTAGATGGGAAACTTCCTTCACTCCCATCTCAGGGACCCAACTCTTTGGGTGACTACTGTGTGATAGGCATTTTGCTGAGTGCTGGGTTACAGAAGTGAATATGCAGAGTCTCTATATTATTTTCTTTCCAACTTTTGTTTTGGGTTCAGGGGATATGTGTGCAGGTTTGTTACATGAGTTAGCTGCATGTTTTGGGGGTTTTGGTGTAGAGAATACTTTGTCACTTGGGTAATGAGCATAGTGTCTGATAGGTAGTTTTTTTAATCCTCTTCCTCCCACCCACCACCCTCAGGTAGGGCCCAGTATCTGTTGTTTCTTTTTTTGTATGAGTCTCTATTTTTGACGAGCATAGTCATCTACATGGAGGCAGATCCAGGAACACGTGGGTTCAGTACAATGGACGAAATGTTGCACTGGGGGCCTTGAGAGGACAGTGACAGCTCTAGCCTGGGAGGATTGTGCAGCTGGAGGTTGACAGGATTGGAAGGTGTATTAGATCAGGCAAAGATAAACTACTGTGACAAAGAGACTCTAAAATGTGGAGGCTTAAGCAAGATAAAAGTTTATTTTTCTCTCATACAACAATACATGAAAGGGTGGATTGTCTGCTCTAGGAACTCACCCAGGAACCCTGCTGGCAGGTGGCTCTGCACCCTCTAGGGCAGGGACTGGCAAACCTTCACTATAAAGAGCCAGATAGCAAATATTTTTGGCTTTGTAGGACCTACTATTTCTGTTGCAACTGCTCAAATGTACCATTGTATCCCCCAAACAGCCATAGATAATATATTCAAAAAATGTACTTGGCTCTATTTCAATAAAACTTTATTTACCCAAATAGGTGGTGGGCCACATTTTTTACTCTGTCACCCAGGCTGGAGTGCAATGGCATGATCTTGGCTCACTGCAACCTCTGCCTCCGAGGTTCAAGTGATCCTCCTGCCTCAGCCTCCCGAGTAGCTGAGATTACAGGTGAGCACCACCACGCCTGGCTAATTTTTGTATTTTTAGTAGAGATGGGGTTTCACTGTGTTGGCCAGGCTGATCTCGTACTCCTGACCTCAAATGATCCGCCTGCCTCTGCCTCCCAAAGTGCTAGGATTACAGGCGTGAGCCACTTCACCTAGCCCATATTTGTTTCACGGACAGTAGTCTTCTGGGCTCTGCTTTAGGCCATTCTCCTCCTCTGCATGATCAAAGTCAGGTTGTTATCGTACTAGGTTCTGGACAGGAAGGGGAAAGGGAAGAAGTCCAGAGCAAGGGATTTTTCTTTTAACCAAGTAGTGCAGAGTCACACAGTCATTTCCACTTACATTTTACTGGTGAAACTTAGTCACATGGGCCCATCTTACCACAAAGGAAGCTGGGAAACTCTAGTTGAGCCACCACATAGTCAGGAAGGAGGGGAGAATGGATGTGGGAGGGCAGCTAGCTATGTCTCCCACTTAGCATTGGGTACTTCATTGGCGCTAGGGTCCACTGCAATTTGTATTGTATGCAGAGCGTGCAGATCAGCTTAGGTTAACAATTCAAATGCCTATAGTCTCATATTTTTCAAACTGGTAGCCTTGATCCATTATTGATTTATGAAATCAGTTTAGTGGGTTGTGACCTTTATTTTCAGTGAAAAAATATGGAATGAAACAGAATAGAACAGCTGAGCATGGTGGCTCACACCTGTAATCCCAGCACTTTGGAAGGCCAAGGTGGGTGGATATCTTGAGGTCAGGAGTTGGAGATGAGCCTGGCCAATAGGGTGAAACCCCATCTCTACTAAAAATACAAAAAAAATTAGCTAGGCATGGTGGCGCTCGCCTACAATCCCAGCTACTTGGGAGGGTGAGGCAGGAGAATTGCTTGAACTTGGGAGGTGGAGGTTGCAGTGAGCTGAGATTGCACCATTGCATTCCAGTCTGGGTGTCACAGCAAGACTCTATCTCAAAAAAAGAAAAAAAAAATGGAATAGAACAAAATAAAAAATTAGAAAACATCAGAGTACCTTGTACATAATAAAAGTAAATACTGTTTTATGAATACTTCTGTCTGTATGCTTGGTTATGATATATATTTTTTACTTTAGATCACAGTCAAGTGTTTGAAAAACAGTGCTCTAATTCAGAATCTTTCCCATTTGTACTTTATGTTTTTTCCTTTCTTTCTGGGTTAACATTTCTTTCTAATCTCCACTGGATGTTCCTAGGGCTTCCTTCTCTGGATGGCTCAGCTTTTGAATATACTCTCAGGTTTGGAGGCAGAAAAGGGACAGCTTACTTAGTTGGGCAAAGGGCTTAGAGGTTACAGAGAGATGAGGGATGATGCCCAGAGGGAATCAGACTTTCTTTTTGTTTATTATTATTATTTTTTATTTTTATTTCTTTGAGACAGAGTCTCGCTCTGTCCCCCAGGCTGGAGTGCCATGGCACGATCTCAGCTCACTGCAAACTCCGCCTCCTGGGTTCAAGCCATTCTCCTGCCTCAGCTTCCTGAGTAGACGGGATTATAGGCGTGCACCACCACACCCAGCAAATTTTTGTATTTTTAGTAGAGGAGAGGTTTTGCCATGTTGGCCAGGGTGATTTCTCTTGACCTCAAGTGATCTGCCTGCCTCAGCCTCCCGAAGTGCTAAGATTACAGGCGTGAGCCACCAGGCCCGGTGTGTTTTTTGTTTTTAAATCCTAGTCCTGCCCCAAGGAACTCCCCGGCAATTCAGGCTGTAAACTTGATGAGGGATGAGTTTGCTAGATCCTGGGTCCCCTGTGCACAGCACAGAGTAGAATACATAGGGTTCCACGAACGAATGTATGGGTGCTGGCAGGGAGGCTCAGGCAGGCCTTTTACGTCTGTTGGCGAATAGTTCAAATGCAGCCATGTGAAAACAGAAGGAAGCCTTCAAAGACCACTGGGAGCCCGTAGGAAGCAGCAGTGGGGAAGCTGGACCCTTACTATAGCTGAAAGTAAGAAAGGGGAAAGGGATGGGCCGCCTGGGAAATGGAAATCTGACAATAATTTGGAAAAGAAAAGCTGAGTGCAGGTGGAGCACATAATTACAGTCCTCAGAGAGGTTTTCTGGAGGGGCAGATTCCATGTGGCTGAAGTCAGAGTTGGGTGGGGAAGGAGAACATTAGGTCTTCATGATAGCTGGAGGTTATGGGAATTAAAATGTACATAGAGGCTGGGCACGGTACAGAGAGGTGGCTCATGCCTGTAATCCCAGGGCTTTGGAAAGCTGAGACTGGCAGATCACTTGAGGTCAGGAGTTCGAGATCAGCCTACCCAACATGGCAAAACCCAGTCTCTACTAAAAATACAAAAATCAGCCGGGCTTGGTGGCGGGTGCCTGTAATTTCAGCTATTCAGGAGGCTGAGGCAAGAGAATCACTTGAACCTAAAAGATGGAGGCTGCAGTGAGCCGAAATTGGACCAGTGTGCTCCAGCCTGGGTGACAGAGCGAGACTCCATCTCAAAAAAAAAAAAAAAAAAAAAAAAAAGATAGGGGCGGTGGCTCATGCGTGCCAACCCAGCACTTT
>CAUYLG010035956.1:0-28888 GCA_963573385.1 Cacajao melanocephalus
CCCCCCCCCCCCCCCCCCCCCCCCCCCCCCCCCCCCCCCCCCCCCCCCCCCCCCCCCCCCCCCCCCCCAGCCCTTAAGGTGTTGTTTGCCAGAGAAAAATAACCAGTAAAATGATTTTTTTTTCATTTTGCTCTTTTTAAGAGGAAAGTTTAATGTTAACTGGGTATTTGCATTCATCTCCTTGCTTACAGGCCATTATTATGCTTTAAGGAGAGGTATTTTAGTTGTTTATTACAGAGGGAGAAGTACATCACAGCCTTTTAAGAAGTAAAGCAAAGACATAAAGTGTATATTCACCTAAAAAACCAGTTTCTTTGTTTCCAGATTTTTTGGCCAGAATCTCTTTTTGTGACATCTTTTGAAGCCCATAGATTGGTCTAGAATGTAGAGTTCAGGGAATTCTACATGGGGCCCACTAGTCTCAGTCTCAAATATTCAGAGTTCAAAATGGTTATCAATTATAGTAATTATGCTTATAATTAGATTAATGAACCATTTATGCCCAAACTCCAAGTGCAAAAACTTCAAGACCTACTGATGAGGTGCTCTAAAAAGAGGGGTTTATGTAAACAAATCCCTAATAGGCAAAGTAAATCAAGATAAGGAACCTCACCCCAGGCTGGATTAGAAGCTTGCAGGCATCTTTCAATCACAGCAAGTCCCTAATCACTCAGGAACCACCTCTGTGGTTTCGCGTTAGGGAAAACTGCTCCCTTCTGAGGTCTGAGGGCAATACAAAGGGTGCCCCAAAATGCTCTTGGCTAAATATTCTTGATGCTTGGAAGGGGTGGGGGAAGAACCAGAAAGAATATGCATATAGCTTCAGTTTCTGCGAATCACATTGTAACTGCAAGACCATAATAACTGCTACTCAGTAAAAACTAGTTATGTCAACCATGCATTAGATATCATCACATTGAGTGGAGGGAAAATTTTCAACGTTTTAGTCTTTTGACCTTGTTCCAAATAAAGAAATAATTTAATGTCCCTTTTTTAGAGTCTTAGAGTGGTGTTTCCAAACACAAGCTTTCCTTGCTTGTCTGATTGCCGTCACCTCCCCCCTTCCTACCTCAAGGTTTAATACCACCAGAAACTGTAGAAAATGATTATGCCCAGTATCCAGGTCATTATTGTTTAATCAATGCATCTCTGGAGCATGAAAAAGGTACCTAAGCCACAGCTATTGTTTGGATTTTATTAAAAAACAAAATAAAACACACACAAATAACTATAGTTCTATTCCATAGCTAAATTAGAGATCCATACTTCATGATCCTGTTTTGCCTTTAAACAATGTGACTGTACATGCCTAATATTGTATGTCTGGTCTACCAGAGACATAGAGATCAAAGGTCATATTTAACATTCAGGAGGAGGGGCGGGTGCAGATTAATTAATAAATTAATACAGCGACGCTTTTTCTTGCTGGAGTCCAGCATTAATAATCTACTTTCACAATCCCAACGGACAGCAAACATTTAAGAGAAAAAAAAGCCAGAGAAAGAGAAAGAACAATCACTTACCAGTCTCTTTTTATTTGGGGAGCCTTAGAATTTGCAGACGCTGCCAGTCTGCCTTTAATTAGTTGCACATCACCCCCTAACACAAAGAAACACAAATCCAGATGTGTCTTGGCAGCTCCCAATTACAACTTTAATACTTGTAAACAAACTGTTGGGGAGGGGGGATAAATAAATATGCGGATCAAAAAAAATACCTGTAAATGGCTTTTTTTTCTTGTTGCAGAGAGAAGGAGGAGGAGATGGTGTTAGTGGTGGGGGTGGAAGGAGGAGGAGGTGGGGGGAGAGGAAAGAGTCGAGTGTGAGTGTATGTGTGAGAGCGCGGGGCTGTTGTCGGTGGTCTCTCCTCTCCCAGCGCGTTGCTCTCCGTCCGTCTCCAGTCGCTGTGTGCGAGGGAGGGAGGGAGCCGGGGAGTCTCTCCTCTCTCTCTCTCTCTCTCCCCCCTCTCTCTCTCTCTCCTCTCTCTCTCCCTCCCTCTCTCTCACCCTCCCCCCCCTTCTCTCTGTTTGTGTGTGTGCGTGTGTGCGGTTGCTGGGGGAGGGGAGCGCGAGAGAAAGGCGAGGGAGGAGGTGTGGAGGCTGGGGGCGGGGGCGCGGGGTGGGGGTGATTGGCGCCGAGGTGAGGAGGACGCAGGGACGTGGACACCTACTGATGATTGGCTGCAAATTACACGGGGAACAAGAGGCGCACGCGGGCCAGCGCTCCTTTTCACAAATCCTCTCCTCAGCGGAGGAGCCACGTTTCCCTGCTCGCCTGCGGATCGCCCTCCCTCCTCGCGCCCGGCTCTCCGGCTCAGCCCAGCACACAGGGCTGTTGATTATTTTCTTTGCTCTCGGAGATAATTGTTTGGAAGGGATAGAAAGAGGGCGTTTCCGCCACTCTGCGTGTGAGGGGTGTGTGTGTGTGTGCGGGTGTGTGTGTAAATAAACTTGTCTGGGATTTCTGGCTGGGTTGAGAAGAGCAATAAAAGAAACAGAGAAAAGGTCATGTTTGTTTGAAGAATGCTCTTAGTTCGTACCCAACGGCATGGTTTTAAATAAATTTCCTGGTGTACCCAGGAAGATTTAAAAAAAAAAAATACTATTTAGATCTTTAAAGTAAGGGAAAACGGACCAGTGGGGTTTTTCAGACCCTTGAAATACTATTATGACAGAATGTAAAAAATCGGTGATATGAAGCTTCGCCAATCTGAAAATCCATCTCAATCTCTGTCTCTCTTCTACTCTTCTCTTCTCTCTCTCCTCCCAGCCCCCTCTTTTACTATTCCATCTGGTAGTTCTAAAGATTAAATCAGATTTTTAACTCACTGCCCTATTTTTAATTTCAAACTTTACTTAAACAAAAACTTTGGTATTTCAGTCTATTTTATACTAGTATATGATTAACATTTCACTTCTTGCCACTTGGGAAAACATAGTTTATGAATTGAAGCATAAATATTTTACCTCAGGTCAAATATAAATAAAACTCGTTCATAAATGCAGCTGTAAATTAACCTCTTCAATGCTGCCTCAAATAGAATGAGATATTTGTGGACACATGCTATCCTACTACTAAAGCATACTCTAATGGAAAAGTTATAAAAATAGGTTATAGAATTATGAATCCTTTTAAACAATTTTTTTCTAAGAGGAAAAACAGTGGCTAATGGTAAGTTATAGAGTAGGAAATAAAATCAGATTATTTAAATAATGAGTATGCAATATTACATTTTCAAAGAATCGAGGAAAGTATGTTTTGTTTCTTTGATAAGAAAAAATGCTGAAAAACCATTTTAAACCATTTTGTATTTGAATGTTCAAAAGATCGACTTTGGCCATATCAAAATATTTCCAACTATGGAGGTTAAATTGTTGATAGCAAGTTTAAAACTGTGGTGTGTGTATGCCTAAATGAAGGTGCTATTTCAAGAGTGGGCTACTACTGCAATAGGAAACTGTATTTTGTGACTCATTGATGAAAATATATGTTTTGTAATTTTTTGAACCATAGGCTAAGTTTGATTATTACTGGTTATTTGACATTTATAGAGAAAATAACTGGATGGTTAATAATTATTCAAGTTAATAAGATACTTTAATACTTGTGCTAATGCCTTGTAAAAGCAAAAAAAGAAATTTTCCATTTGATTTTTTTGTTTTAGCTAAGCTTCATAGGAAATTTATCAGGAAAATGCAGTCACTTTTTAATGAGTGAAAACATGCTGGAAAAATGATAGATTTTTAAACGTCTTTTCACAATATTTAAAATATCAGTCCAATGTTGGAAATTTTGTAGTTTATAAATAAGCAATGTTTTTAATCAAATAAAAGACATCATACTTTCTTTTGCCAAATTTTCTTTTCTAGAAATTTTCCTTTTTGGAAATTCCTTTTCTCATGCTTTCCTTTTTGGGACTCTTCAAGCTCACTTTCAAAATGAAATCTTAAACACATGAGAGAAAATATGCCCAAAATTCCAATGAATTTTACTTTCCAGCTGATAAAGGGAAACTACGGAACACTTGGTCTTAATAATTAATAGTAATAGCCCCTATTAGTGACCCATTAGTGTCAGATCCTGAACTAAGTAATTTGCAGATATTCTTTTTATCCTTGCAGTAATTCTGTGAAGTGGCTATTATTTCCATTTTATAAACAAGGAAATTGAGGCCCAGAGAAATTAGGTAACCTAGATTAGGTCATAAAGTCAGTATGTAACAAGTTTGAAATTTGTATCCAACCTGGTCTATTCCAAAGCCTTATGTTTATAACCTCTACCCTAGTCTCACTATTAATAATTAATCAATAAACCTTCTCTGGATACTAGATCCTCAGATTTAATTATGATTGGAGGCCCCTAGTTGATATGGCATCAATTGAATTTATAAAATAAATTATAAACAATATACCTCATGGATCTGTTATAGCATTCTGTTGCCTTTCCACTAGGGAATTGATTGCATCCTTAGCCAAATGTGATTAGGGGAAATATTTTTTTGGATCTATCTCATATCTATTAATTTATTTATACTAGCGTACACACACATATGCACCATGTCTCACACTAGTCTATGTTTGTCTTCTTTAAAGTGATATATCAGGGTTTTGATAATAATTGCTGAGAACACTCAGTTCTTTGTTAACTGTCTTTGAGTCCAGAGTTCTATACGATGTACCAAAAAGTGAGGTTGTTTCCTCTGCAAAATGTCCATTACAGCTTCCAATTACCTGAAAGTGGTTTGTGCCTTTACCCTGCTCTATGATTTTTTAATATCTGAACTAGGAAGGAGTTCAAAGTTTTCTTAGATATCCTGATGGGAATTGTTTTTAAATCCCAACTTGAGCATCACGTGAGAAAAGTATCCCCACGCTGCATAATTTTTTTTCTGCTCTGAAATATTTTTAAGGTACTGCTACCTTCCATCATAATCATGATGAATATCATCATCATTATCCAGAATCTCCAAAAAGGTAGCATATTCTCTTGAAACAAATAGACCTCAAAATTTGTCAATGCAAAAACCACAGAAGTATATGTTTTCTCATTTAACAGTCCAGGGTGGGAATTTCAGATCAGAGACCATGCTTCTCTATGAGTGCTCCATAGATTAAGACTCCTTTTATCTTGGGACTTCTGCATCCCCAATGGACTCCTCACCAACTACATCAAGCTGGTAGATGAACATGAAGAAGCTATGATGGCTTCTTAAAGGTCTTGGTCTTGAGGTGGAACATAGCACTGTAGCTCACATGCAATTGTCAAAAACTCGTTACATGCCACAGCTAGCTGCAAAGATTACTGGGCAGCCACCTCCAAGATGCAACATTATTACTGTGGGGTAGAGAAACAATTTTGAGAGACAGCTGGCTGTCTTCCACAAAGAGTAACACAGAAGGAGAATAATCTGATGAAGAGAATAAGTAGACCACACAGCGCTGAATCTGACCTTGAAATTCCTCTGCTCCGTTGAAGTTATTTTGCTAATTACCACTGAAAGCAGTCTTAATGACTTTAGGGAAAGTTTGACAACTGTGAAAGAACTAAGATTTCTTAAATACCTGTAGGATACACAAGACAAAGTTAGACTGTTCAAACAATAATTTACTGAAGAGTAAAGAAAGCAGAAGTAATACATTCAAAGGAAATAGCATAAATAAAAAATAAATTAACAGAGATAAATCTTGGGGACCTGAAGCTTGTCTGCTGGTGTTTTCAAAAACAAGGGCTAATTTTTAACCTTCCACTAATGAGGTGTTCACTATTAATCATAAGAGTTCGTGTCCTTTGTAGGGACATGGATGAATCTGGAAACCATATTTCTCAGCAAACTGACACAAGAACAGAAAATCAAACACCGCATGTTCTCACTCATAGGTGAGTGTTGAACAATGAGAACACATGGACACTGGGAAGGGAGCATCACACACTGGGGTCTGTCGTGGAGAAATAGGGGAGGGACAGCAGGGGTTGGGGAGTTGTGGAGAGATAGCATGGGGAGAAATGCCAGATATATGTGATGGGGAGGAAGGCAGCAAATCACACTGCCATGTGTGCACCTATGAAACAATCTTGCATGTTCTTCACATGTACCCCAAAACCTAAAATGCAGTAAAAAAAAAAAAAGAAAGAAAATATACAACGTGCAGATCAGAAAAGGGTTGTGGAGCTTTCTTACCTAATATCCAAGGACTCACATCTCAACTCGTATTCATGGACTCTGAGGACTACTTCTTTTTCCATAGCAATTTTCTCTGGATATAGTAAATAATCACGTCCTTTATAGAAGAAATATTTCCTTAAAACAAATAGGGAATAATTTCTTTAACTATTTTGACTGGCCAAAAACCTATCTTGGATTTTTGTTTACTTGGCTCCTTTACCAGAATTTGAGTTGGTTGACATTGGGAATTGTGTCTTATTCAGCTTTGCATCCCACCCCATACCTACTATACCTACCATGTGGCAGGTTCCAAACATTCTGAGTCATGCATATTGAAATAAAGTAGTGCACATGAAATGTATGGAAGTAAATTCCCCATTGCCTAGAAGATAAAAGTGAAAAATTCATAAAATGAATTTTATGGAGCTGTTCTCCAACTGGTTCCATCTTTTGAATCTAATCCACTATTATTCCTTCCAAGAGCCTGTTATTCTAGCAGATCCACTTTGCTTGGAAAACTTCATTTGCCTTATGACCAGATAGGGAGAAAATCTTTAATTAATAATGAACTGTGAGCCAAAATGAAGTACTATTATTTCCATAAAAGAAATCTTTGCATATACAAAAATATGATAGTATAATGAAATAATATTTTTAAATCCCTTAAGAATGTTTTCTGAAGTTGTCATGGTGACTTAACAATTTGGATTTGGTGAAACTACTTCTTAAAATCAATATTCTGCACACCTGTTGTTTTCTTTTACTTCTAATTAAATATTGATACATCGTTATCACATTGCTGACCTTCATATTCAAAGCTGGTACTTTTAACCTGCCAACACCGTGGGTCACGTGCTTTGAGCTGTTTTTCCAGCTATCTTTACTCTCTTACCTTGTCTTTCTAATGACTACCAGAAGGCACTTTTGGAATGGCTGGCCACTGTTCAGGACAAAAACTGTGACAATTGAGGATGATGAAAATAATGGGTTCACAGGGTTAGACCCATTATGTTGGCCTCATTAACACCATATTCAAATCAACTAACCTAATCAAGTACCACACATATTTTTATATACAGTTTGGACACTAGACAAATATGTACCAAGTATTATTTTGGGCATTAAGTTTTACAATTGTTCTTTGCAAGATCAAATTTGGTCTAGCCCCATTTTAATTTACTGGTGATATTTTTTCTCATCATATAAATTATCATTTCTGTAGAACTACAGCTCTGGTACTCCATGCAAAGGGCTATCCCCAAACACAGCAATCCAAACTTTCTACGGTAGGCTAGAAAGGGAAGACTCCAAAAGAACGTCTTTTCTTCCATAGACTCACTGACATAGCTTGATTTTTATTAGCTATAGTTTTCCTTGTACTTTCCCATGAATATTTGGTATTCTTTGTTCATTGAATTATTAGACATACAAACAACATTCCAGATTTTTTCAAAGTATTTACTCATGAAGGAAACAATGGGTCACTTTTGGTATAAAACACCAAGTGATGATAAATAGCTTCCAGACACAAACAGATCTAAACACAGATTTGTAATATGGGCCCCAAGCTGTTCTTTGGGGTCTCTCTTTTCCTCTGCCTGGCAGTACCAAAGCATCCCATGCTGGCCTTTGTCCAAGGAAAATTCACCTTAATCATAGAACTACCTGTGTGCCTTCTGGAAAGATAAATCTCTTCAGATAGATAAATAATGGTAAAGTAAGAGAAAGTGTGGAAATCCTGTGGTGAAATTTGTAGTTAAGAGCTAACCAGGAAACACTTTGTCCACAGTGCTCAGTGTGCCAGTAATCTGTGTTCTCCTGACAGCAATCCAGAATGTGGCGGTGTCACTTCCTTCTCCTGTCAGCCATTCTCTTCTGCACACAAGTCTTCTTAGAATTTATAGGGCACTGGTAATCAAGTTATGTAGTCCCCTCTCTCATGTCTTCTTATTCTCTATCAAAACTCGAAACTCAGTAACTTCAGTAACCAATGTTCTGTTAATATGTCACTCAACAGGAAGAAGTGGACCTTTTATTTAAAAGAAGTTTACATGCAGACACTGGACATTTTATTAGCAGGCCTCTGAATCTTCAAATTGCTAGACAGGACTTACCCAGTTAGTAAAAACAAACAATAAAATATCTTCAAGAATTTTTAATAATAGAGTTACTTCAAGAACGCACTTGTAAAGACATAAATTAGGTTTATAAAAGTCATATTTTTAAGCTCTATGAAATTCCAAAATTAAATCTGTCTTAAACCATTTCCTATTATATAACATTAACTGAAATTACCATTTTTAAATTTGCCATTTTTAAGTAGAATAAAGAAATTTTTACAAAATGGTTGTGAACATAAAAATTATATTTTTTCCCCTGGACTTGAGATTTTAGGCTTCCAGTGTAACCTGGATATCTCCATTTGCAAAGATACAGGTCTCTTAATATTAGTCTCAGTATTTTATTTGAAATCAAAGCCACTCTTCATGCTTGTTTTTTTAATTAATGTGTGTTTCCATTTAGTTTATCTTCGATTAACTTCTTTTATAAAAAAGGATTTCAATTTTTCTTTGTTGAGAGGAAGAATTCAAGATAATATCCCTGAGTTGTTAACATTCAGTCCAGAAAGGTTTTTTTCCTTCCCAGTGCTGACCTTTGTTATGCCGTAGTTATAGCAACAAGAAGAGTTCCTTCTGTCTGTCTGTTGTGTTCTCCTTCCAAACTAATGACAGTCTTTTATATGCTGTTGTGTAGTATGAGGCATGCTTTACGTGCATTGATTTCTTGATTTACTGATGCATTTAGCTAAACCAGCAATTTGAATGGAAATTTTTTAAATAAATGCAATTAATTGAAATGGAATTTGCGTATTATATATGTTATTTATGGAATACATTCAGGCATTTTTCTATATTGTCTTCAAGCTTCCCTGATCAACTTGCAGTTTAACTTCTCAGTGATCAAGTTTATTTATCCAATCATTATATATTCTTAATCTAAACAGAAAGAAAGCAAAGAGAGAGAGAGCCCCTTCTAGGGGAGTAACATGATGTAAGAACACGTAGTTTTTCTGCCAACCTGGGCCATATGATCATTATGACCTTGGGCATTCTACCTCTCATTTTACTGATCTGGAATATCAGTTTAATTATAGTAATTACCTATCTCACAGGATTTGTGAGGTTTAATTAATGTTAGCAAAGTGTTGGAGCTATGTAGTAGAACAGTACTATAAAAAGCAAACTACTGAAAATCGCAACTGTCTTCTTCCCACATAGTACTTAATTTTACACACTCCTTTTCTTTTTTCTTCGGAGTTTATTTAATAGTTATTGCTTTTTTTTCTGTACCCTTCATATCTATATCTATGGTCTTTGCTACTTGAGACTTACTTTGGATGCAAAATATAGCCTCTGCCTCACTCTTGTTAGATTGCACAATCACTTCCAGGAGCTCAATATTCCTGACTCTAACTGGATTGGTATTAACAGCAATATCTGAGCAAGTAGCTACGGCTACATGCGTCCTTTAAGTCGCAGTTATAAACTACCAGTTAACAACTTCAATTTGATTGTCAAACACCTTTTGTTTGGATCCATGGTATTAAACAAACTGAAGTAGACTTCCAGTTTCTTTCAAAAGTTCTGAAAGTATTGTGTCTACATTCCATCCTGGAAATAGTAGCTGTAGCTATTATTAGTGATGGAGTCTCTAGTTTGCTGGCACTTTTAGCATTTCCTGCTGTCTAACACTTGTCCACCTGAGCATTGGAATTTGTAACTCAAGCCTCTAAATACATTTGTGCTAGCTGTTCACTGCACAACAATGCCTGACCAAATGGGCAAGTAGGAGCTGGAATCCAGCCCATTGCTCTGCTTGCCAAGCGGTGTTCTGGAGGATCTAATTTGCAAAAAGGCATTCTAGGGGCCAGAAATGGCCTTATCAGTATCTCCAGTATAGGCCAATTAAGTAAAGCAATGAACATCACAGACATCTTAATTTATATTAAAAAGTTATCATCTCATCTTTGAAATTATATCCCACAAGATTATATTTAGATTAAGATGAAAATCATATTCAATTTTATCTTTATCCCTTTTTTTGTGAACCCATTTCACCTAAAACAGATTCCAATATGAACTGATTTTCTAATAGGCTGTAAATATTGTGAAATTTTCAGTTGTATGAACTCATTGCCATGGAATCAGGGCTGTATTTCATTGAACATCCACAAAATGACTAGTAATGTGAATTGGATAGTTGTAATAACATTGTATTTATTTCTTTGGGAACAACTACTCTTTAAAAAGAGGGAGACACTGTTCTGACCTCAGTTGCTTTCTGTTATCTGCTAACATTTTATAACGGTAGCACTGTTTGAAAGAGCAGTTGTCCTTACCTATTTGTAACTTGGCTCTCTTAAAATGCATGATGATATGATGACATTTCCTTTAGAATGTTTCTATTTTAAAAGATATCCTATTCCTGTAATTTTTGGCTAGTTTATATTAGTTAAAAAGAAACAACTCTGTTACCCAATGGCAGCACTAATTAATTTATATACCTTTCTTTACCATGTATCAAGAGTTCAAAATTTGAACAATGTCCAACAAAAGCTAGCCTCTAGATATTTTACTGCTAATCTCCTTGCAGAGTAAATCCAGACCAGTATAGCCATTCCTTATAGAAAACAAAGTAACTTTATTCTTTACCCATAGAGAGAAAGAAGGTTTTCAGAATTCTGAGTACATGTAAGAGAAAATTACTCAAACTGGCTTAAATGATGAGGTCTCTTTGTAGGGCAGACTAGAGGCAAGGAACAACCTGTATGGCTTATAGATGTCACGCATAATATAGTTTTCTTCCATCTCTTTGTTCATCATCGCCATTATCTTGTTTCTTCCTTCAAGCAGCTCCCTCACAGTTACTGCTCACCGCCCCAACATCATATCCATGCATAAAAAAGCATTCGCGGAAAGAAAAGGACTTTTTTTTAATGTGTTTGTATCTTTAGAGTGAGAAACTTTCCTAGAAGCCCCACCACTGACTTCTGTGAAGATCCTATTACCCAAAATTGGTATACATGCCCACACATAAACCAACCATTTTCAAAGAGAATAAGATTGTCTTATTCTTAGTATCTACTGGATCTGTAACTAGAAATGGAATCATTCTAAAACATGTGACGATGTGAAGGATAGGAAATACCTGAACACAACCATGATTCGGTTAAGAAGGAAGAAGATGGGGAATGGATGCTTGTTGGTGAGACCAGTATCAGCATCTGTTGTCTTATATAACCCTATTATCACTTGATTTCTATTGTCTTAGAAAAAGTAACCAGCCCTAAATCTCATGAAGCATGCCAGATTACATATAATAAGGGAAGGTCAGTTTATGGATGCCAGCTCTTTATTATGAGTTAATAAGTGAATTATAATTTCAGCTATGAATGCTATAAGCAGGATTTATTTTTAGCAACATGGCTTTTTCTGGTAAAGTTTTGATTTACTGACCTATCTTTATTGAAACTTATCTCATGTTCATCATTGCAGACCTTTTATACTGTGTTATATAAACCAGGGAGTATCTGAGTTTGATCCATAAGATATAGGGCTAAAAACTCTGGATGTAAGGAGAAAGCAAAGAGAGTAAGGAAGTTAAAAGAAGCTGAGAGAAATGATTTTTAAAATGGCGAGGTACATCTATTTCCATAATTAAGTACATCTTGAATATTTTCCTCTTATACCTTCTACCGGCTCTTAAAACTATTACCTTAACATATTTGCAAGTCATCAGAAGCAAAGTAAATAGCCAGTCCTTAAAATTTCAAGTTGATCCCCAAACTGACTCAAATTTGCAAAAATCTGGCATAATTTAAAAGTAAATAAATAGAAGCAACACTTAGCAGAAGGTTCCTAACATAAACAAAGCTGTGCACGTTTTGTTTATTTATGGGATCCATGCAAAGTGTCATATTCATTTAAAAATATTCAGCAGGGGAGTGATTGATTTCAAAAATTGAATAGAATTAAGGAACATAGGCAGTCTTTAAAATTTAAAGTTTGATAAAAGAAAGAATGGCTATTTTTTCTAGTATTATGCTTAGGAAAGCATTTTTCTCGTTCATGTCTGTTCGGATTTTTTTTAACATTATCTGTGAGTAAACCACCATTTTATTCAGAAGTACATTTTAATCAGAATGTGGCAAACCCCACTATTCATGTAATACCTGTATGTTGCTGAAGATTAAGTGTTACATATTAAGTGTGAAATCTCCTAAATTAATCTTTTTTATTCAGTATATTTTATAGCATTCTCAAAAGACAAAACATGTTAAAATCCCTATCCTTATGAAACTTATATTCTACTGTCATATCTTAAATCAGCTAATAGCTATTTACTCTTTCTTTGCAGCCTGGATTATTCTTTAACACATTTTAATTGAATAAGTATTTTTTGAACACGTTATGTACATTGCATAAACTGAGGGAATGAGAAAGTTCTCTTGAACAACTAATAATTTAATAGAGGGTACTCAGGAAACACATACACAGACAGATCTAATATTATAATTATCTCACCTATTCTACAAAAAGAAGAATTTAAGTAAGTAAAAGATAATGAAAACCAGACCCTGACCACTTCTATAGTGTAAGTATCAATAGAGTGCAATAAAAGCAACCTGGAAGGATTAGATAATTTGGAGGTCTGGGATGCTCCTGAAGAAAATCTCACAAAATAAGTCTTTGAAATGACTAACAAATAGAGAAGGGAGAAAGAATATTTGGCATAAAGGGCATGGTATAAGCAAAAGCTGGGGGAATACAAGTGCATAGCAGAGCCCAGAATGGTGTGTTGTTGATTGTGGATGCAGTAATGAGACATCAAGAAGAGACAAGTGATGGGAAATGAGACCCAGGAAGAAGAATACTGTTAAATTGCATATAGCCTTTAAGGTTATGCTGAGGAAAAAGACTTGCTTACAAGTTAAAAAAAGAGGCCAATACATGTTATTTCAGGATGTCTATGATCATTTGGGTTTTTTGGTTTATTTTGTTTTAAAGTATCCCTCTGACTTAAATTGGACAAGGTGATTTAGAGGAGGAGAGACATTTTGTCCCTTAGTAGCATTTTAGATACAGATCTCAGCAACAGAATGGAATAGGAAGGAGACAGTGTAGACAATTTGAGGAAAATCTACAGTTTATTTGAGGGAAAGATAAGCTTCAGAGGACAGGGAGGGTGATTCAGAAAATGTCATCTGGAAGGGAGATGACTGCCTTCCAGAGTCAAATAACAAAAAAAAAAAAAAAAGAAAGAAAGAAAGAAAAGAGATTCCTAAATTGAGTGAACCATTGATGCTGAAAAGTCTACAAAGGCTTAAAAGAAGCTTCTAGGTGCAATCCTAGAGTTGTGCTCAGAGCAGTTTTTAACCATTACTTGGTTTGGGAAGAGATGGCAAACTCCTATTACTACTGCTGCTTGGAGTACAACCCCAAAATTGGCTTCTACTCCTTTGTGTGCCAAAACTATGGTTATTTCATGATTTATTTTATGGGAAACTATTATTTATTTTATGTGGAAAAACAGAAAAACTGGAGACTCTTGCTACATATTTGAGCTTGTCCCCAGATTGAAACCAGCAAGTGTGGCAATAAGAAAAGCCTGTCAGTAAACAGTTTCAAAGGCCTAATGGTTACATGGATAATTGTGCAGTCAAGATCAGCCCTTTTCTGGTCTTCACACTGCCATCAAGATGATGAAAAGTCTCCCATAAATTCTAACCTTTGCATACTCCCCAACGCTCACCTCTGTCACTACTGGCCAAAGACCACTAGGACTCATCTGTTTATACACTTCCTCACTACTGTGTCAGTCACAGCCATAAACCCTGGATTCCCAGAGCATTAGTTTCCACTTTTTAGTTTCTGTTTAACTCTGTATATCCACCTTTTAGTAGACAACTTCTGACACCTTTGATTCTTGTGACTGAGTGTCTGCCATCAGCAAAGCCCCCTGCATTCTCAATAACTTCTCTGAAAATTCCCTTCATCTTGCTCTTGTTGAAATGTGGCTCTTTGGGAAGCACTTGCATGCCATGTAGTACTCTCAAACGGTGATCATAGGGAAGGTTCCTTCTTGATCTTCGTTGTCATTTCCAGACTGTTCCATCCTATTCAAACCCTGTTCTCCACTGCTGTAACAGTAATGCCATAAGACTGTGCTCCCTACTTCTATTCCTTTTACATCATCTTAAGGACCGAAGGGCACTCTTCAATCTATGAAGACTTTAGCTGTAACTCTTGGCTCACACCACCACACCTCCTTCCTTGATTCTGAGTGTTTTCAGTATTTAGCCACAAAATTCTTTAAGTGCTCTTGCCTCCTTGATCACCTCCCTTCAGTGATGTTTTTCTTCCACTTCCCCCCTGTCACTAAACTCTGTGGTCACATTCTAGATCCACTGTCTACACATCACTTCCTGTATTTCTAGATCACTTTCTCAAATCCTTGGCTCTCAAATATCTTTCAATGATCCCTCCTACTGAACCTACAATCCATTGATTGAAACCTCATCCTCCCATAACTGTTTCCCTACATACTCTGCTTGGTCAATCATTATAACATTCCCTTTCAAACACTCTAAATTTTCTATGATCAATCATTTTGCACACTCCCTTTCATAAACTTCAATTCATTTAGCCATCCCTTAGCTAAACCCTTACTTTGGGGTTTGTGAGATAAGTTTAACCAAAGTAAACACAGTAAAGGAATGCCTGCTCCATTTCTTTACCTGAATAGCCACATGTGGCTGGAAAAATATTTACAAATCTAAGTCTCAGGTTAACTTCATGGCAGTTACTCAAGTGGGCCTCTAATGTTGCAGAGGAATTACATTACATTTACTCTTCCTTTCTTTCTGTTTTATATCTTCTCTTCTCAAACCGCTAACACCAACTCCCTGTTCTTTATTCAAGTTTCTCCTTCACTGAGTTCATAGAAACTACTAGAATAGCAGTTTCCATGAGCTCCTGCTATCGTATCTATTTACCTTCTAGTATCTGTATACAGACATTCTTCCTTTCCTCCCACTGGAATACATTCTGCATGTTTCTGTTTAAAGACAAACTCTCCCACCCTCACTGGACCCCACATGGAGTCTCACCCCAGCAATTCTCCCATTTGTCCTCATTAAACTATTCCTCTCAACTGTATTATTACCATTAGAATACATTTTTTAACCATTTAAGCCACATTTTCTCCCTCTACCTATCACCCCATTCACTCCTTAGTAAAATTTCCTTAAAAGAATGGTATATACCAATGCCATATTTGCCTTCTTCGTCTGCTGAACTGACACAGTCAGTCTCTTTTGAAGATTTCTAGTGACTGTACCTTGTTAAATTCAAAGATCAACCTCAGTCTTCGTCTTATTTTACCTGTAAGCAACAGTTGATTTTCTCTTTTCAGAGCTTTTAGAAAACCAGTCCCCTGATCTATCTCCTTACTTTGCTATCCTCCTAACACTGAAGTGACCCAGGGTTTAGACTTTAGAGTACATTTTCTTATCTGTTTACACTCACTCTCTTTCTGATCTCATCCAATCTCATGGCTTTAAATTTAATCTGTATCCTAGACACTCCAAAATGTAAATCTCCAGTCTGGACTTTTATATCTAACTACTTTAAAATTCTACTTAAATTATCTAAAATTGAACACCCCTCTCCCTTAACTACTCTAAAACATACTCTCAGGTAATGGCAACTCCATCATTCCAGTTGCTCAGATCAGAAATCTTGAGGTCGTTCATGTGACTCTTTATCTCTGTGATGGTTAATTTTATGTGTCAGAATGACTGCGCTAATAGATAGCTGGTAAAACATTATATCTTCCCAGAAACACAATAGTGATAAGCATCCACAGAATGCCAAGGAAAAAAAGAAAAAAGAAAAAAAATACATTTTATCTAGATGTGTCTTTGAGGGTGTTTCTGGAAGAGATTCGCATTTGAATCAGTAAGCTGAGTAAAGATCACCCTCACCAGTGCAAGAAGGCATCATCCGATCTACTGCTGAATTGAACAAAAAGCAGAAAGGAGAATTCTCTTCTTCTTGAAATGAGACCTGGGACATATACTTTCTCCGACCCTCAGACATCTGTGCTCCTGGTTCTTGGTTTTCTGGACTTGGACTGGGACTTACACCACTGGCTTCCCTAGTTCTCAAACTTTGGGGCCTGGACTGGAACTATACCATCCGCTTTCCTGAGCCTCCAGCTTGCAGATGGCAGCTCATGGGATTTCTCAGCCTCTATAATCACAGGAGAAAATTTCTCATAATGAATCTGTCTCTCCTCTCTCTCAAAAGGGGATAAAAAGGGAGGCTAAAGAAGCAAAGAGAAAATCAGGGAATAAAAAGGCAAATTCTGAAGTGCAGGGATGAAAAACAGAGACTTCAATTCTGATTACCTGTATTGTTTCCTCGAAGCAAGAGGTGAGGAGTATCTGGTAAAAGTGAGGGAAGATTCAATGCATTAAATCAGTGGTAAATATCTGAAACATTAACTTTGGAAACCAAGGAGGGAAGTCCGGGACTTAACATAATATATGTAACCTACAAAATCCTCAATGAGTATGTGTTGGCTTGAATTCAATTGAGTAAGCAAATGAAGGGTAAGTTAGTTAAAAGCAATATTGACAGTTAAATCTAAAATAAATGAATGATACCTTTACAGTGGATTTTTAGCTGCTCAGGAGCAGAATGCTAAGAAATGTGTGCTTGGATTGATGCAGAATAGATGATTGGCATTGTGAGTGTGGTCAAACTTTATATAGAAGATAGAATTAGTATATATTAATCTGCTGCTAACAGTAACAGCAAATGCTTAGTGAGCTTTTGGGCAAATGTTCTCTCTGTGTCCATCCCTTCGTGCTCACTACAGCCTTACTTGATGTATACCTTAACAAGCCCCATTTTCCAGAGAAGGAAAATAATATTAAATACCTCCCTCAAGTATAGCTGAGACTCTCCATGTTTTAAACTCTGTTGACATTTGATATGCTTTTCTAGTTCTGAACTTCAAGGAGATGAATCAAAATTCTCTTTACTCATAAAATTTTAGCTGTAGGCTTTGGGTTCAAATTATTAAATTTCGACACTAAGATTCCTTAAAGAACTAAAAGTAGAACTACCATTTGATCCAGCAGTCCCACTACTGGGTATCTACCCAGAGGAAAAGAAGTCATTTTTCAAAAAAGATATTTGCACATGCATGTTTATAGCAGCACAGTTCACAATTGCAAAATCGTGGAATCAACTTAAATCCCCATCAGTCAATGAGCATCTTTTTCCTTTCCATTGACCAAAAACGAATTTTTAAAAAGAAAAAAAGTACAATACCACATGTCATTTCCTGATAACATCCTATAGGTTCTGATGATTGTCTGCTGACTAGGAGGGCTCAAGTCATTATTAGGAGAAAATTTTCTAGCAACAGAATCACATTAAACCAGCCAACATCTTGATCAGGGAAATGCAAATCAAAACCACAATGTAATACCACCTTATTCCTGCAAGAATGGCCATAATCAAAAAAATTAAAAAAAACAGTAGATGTTGGTGTGGATGCAGTGACCAGGGAACACTTCTACACTGCTGGTGGGAATGTAAACTAGTAGAGCCACTATGGAAAATAGTGTGGAGATTCCTTAAAGAACTGAAAGTAGAACTACCATTTGATCCAGCAATCCTACTACAGGGTATCTACCCAGAGGAAAATAAGTCATTATTCAAAAAAGATACTTCCACATGCATGTTTATAGCAGCACAATTCACAATTGCAAAATTGTGGAACCAACCAAAATGCCCATCAATCAACGAGTGGATAAAGAAACTGTGGTGTGTATATATATATATACCCCACAGTATATGTATATATACACTATATATATCTATATCTATATCTATATCTATATATATACACGATAGAATGCTACTCAGCCATAATAAGGAGTAAATTAACAACACTTGCAGTGACCTGGATGAGATTGGAGGCTATTATTCTAAGTGATGTAACTCAGTAATGGAAAACCAAACGTCGTGTGTTCTCACCAATATGTGGGAGCTAAGCTATGAGGATGCAAAGGCATAAGAATGATACAATGGGCCTTTGGGACTTGGGGGGAAGAGTGGGAGGGGGTGAAGGATAAAAGACTATAAATATGGTGCAGTGTATATTGCACCATATTTGTAGCCTTTTATCTTAGGTGATGGGTGCACCAAAATAACTACTAAAGAACTTATTCATGTAACCAAATACCACCTGTACCCCAATAAGTTATGGAAAATTAAAATAAAATAATAAAAAAATTAACCCCCCCAAAAAAACCAAATTATTAAATTTCTTCTGTGGTAATTCTGGCATTTAAAATATACCCTATTTAATTTTCACTAAATAGTTTTAACATTTTGAATTTTTATAAATATAAAATTATGTTTTATAATAATCTGTTATTGTCTTTTTAAAAATTTTTACAAAGAATGTATTTGAAAAAATATATAAGCCAGAATGTGGCTGGTAACTCAGAAAAACAGGGTAGAGTAGCGCCAAAATCGATGATAAAAAGACCAAGTTTAATTACACAAATTATCAATAGGCTCAGCACTGCCCACATATAAATAATTCTTGGTCAGCCAGGATATTTCATTTTGATCATCTAATAATGTTCATGTCTGTTTCTGGTACCTCTATTGACTTTTCTCCTTTTTGTTATGAAATATAACGGGTATATTAAAAATAATAGGAAGCAATATAATACCGTATGATATTTACATAGATTTAAAAACACCAACATTTTTCCCATTTCTTCGTAATTTCAAAAAGTAAGTGAAACAAAAGTTATAGGTAGATTTGAAAGCCTATTTATACTCACACACATTCTCTCTGGTGGTAATTTCAGTAATTAATTTGGGTACATAATTCTGTACATATTCTTTACATATATGTAGCAACACTAGTATATGGTAACCATAATTTTGCAACTTATGGTTTTAGGGATTTTCCATCTCCGTTTCTTCCAACACACTTAACAGGTGCCTTTCTTTGCTTTACATTGGTTATTCCCTTTTCCAGGAGCATATTTCCTCCAAGTTTCAACACGGCTAACTTCAAATCTTTTCTCAAATGTTATTTTCTCAATGAGACCTACATTTTCCCAATCTTTACTGAAAGTCCAACCCACCACTTCTCCTCCTCCCACCGCTGTTCAGCCATTTGATTTTTTTCACATAATTACTCTATATAGATTTTATCAACTTTTCACTTAACATGTGCTGCACCGCCTAGATTTTTCCTTTACTCCCCTAGAGAGAGTCACTCACTCCCCTATTGCTGGTGGTTATTTATGAAGCTAAACTGAGTTCTCCTCCAACAATTGCCCTTAACTAAAAGAGCAGCCTCTCTGAAGGTAATGGCTCTCCTATGGGGCAGCCCTGATACAATGATTACCCTTTGCAACAGGCTTGATGGTCTGTCCCCCATGCCTCAAGTTGGAAAACTGTCATGGGCCAGCCAAACTCTAGAATTTCCTGTAGGATCAACCAAATTTTCTGTTGCAACTGCATCACCGTTCAGCTTCTCCTTCTGACCAGTTTTTCTCCTCCTATAACTCACAATTGTTTCCAAGACGTCTATCCAGTATTCCTTATGTACACACATTCTTGGATATCAGAGTTCTATGAAAATTGACCTATGACTTTTGAACTAGATTTGATCCTACAAAGCAGAGTCTAAAAAGGGATGTTTGTAGGTTCATGATCTTTTATGGCCAGCTGTCAATAAAAACTCCTTTATTAATGGGGGTAGATGGAGTATTGTTAGGTCCAGATATTGGCTTGCAGTGAAATTATTAAAATTTTCAGTAATGTGGAACTGGGAACAGATAGGCATTTAGAGGAATTTACTGGCAGGTACTCTATCCCAGGGGTTAGAAGTTTTCAGGGATAATAGTACTTTAAAAAAATTTGGAATCAGATGGCTATTTCTTCAGGCCAATGATACATTAGAGAATGGCAAGAAAAGTATGAGGGTTATTAACAATCAATATCAAAGGGTCTCCTGTGGCCAGCAGAGAACAAAAGCTAGAGATTCAACATTTAATTAAAAAGCAGCACACTCTTTAAAAAGTGGAATCCTCAACTCCAGAATCTGCTATGCCAAGATTAGGTCTCTGATTTGAAAAGAGTACGACTGTGAAAACTCAGATATGGATATCTGAATTGAAGCACTTCCAAACTTTGAATCTCTGGATTCTCTTGAACTCTTTGAGACTGTCACAGTGATACACTCCTCCTTGCTAATTAATGGGCTGGCCTCCCTTTGCTTGAGGTGTCTTCCTTTCGAGACCGATTGTGCTCTGTTTAGGATATGCCACCACTCTCCATCACCTATGCTCCACACAGTAAGCCAATAACTGGGTTAAGTCACAACCTAACCCATCTGGGGAAGTGCTGAAATAGCAAAGGGATTGTAACCTGAAGGAAAAATAGCCAGTGTGTAGTGGCAGTATATGTGGGACTGGATTCTGAGGATGCTGGATAGAAGAAAGTTTATTGATGTGAGAACACTCTCCAGGTTACACCATTTAAAACCTATGCAAGGTCTCTGGGATGTGGGGAAACAAGGTACTAGGATGACTCCTAGAAGCTTAGAGAAAGTAATGGACTACACTCTGTGAGGTTGAAGTGCCAGAACTACTTTATCTTACAGTTGTAGAGGGATCAAAGGGCTCACAGAAGTGGGCATGCTACAGTGGATACACTAACTAGGTCAGAAAACCTACCAGACCACTATGATGCATGAGAGGGAATTTCATTTACCAAAGGAAAAAGGCATATGCTGGTGAGAAGGGCATGGGCATTACTGAGAATCTCAGTGGTGGCTGTCTCCTATCAGCCAGGGATGACGGTAAGGGATGCTGTTAATAACTGGACTCACTGATAGCAATGGGATGCATAGGATCCCTAATTAATGGAGACCAGGTGGCAATGCTGAACTGTCAGACACCAGTTGGGGAAATTATTATAATGAACAGCAACATCAGAGTGGCAGCCAGGAGAGAGAACCTGCAGAGAGCTTTAGAGGTGGTTAACAAAATACGGCCTGTCTAGGTACAGTAACACATATATGCAGCCAACAAAGGCACAATGTATACAACCAAAATAAAGGATGGAAGATGAGGAGGCTGAGGGAAGTCACCCAAATACAAATGTTTCAAACCCTTTTCCTGATTCCAAGCCTGAGCCAGTTTTGCAGGACTCGAAATTGCTGCTTGCAGGCTAGACTTTTGTCTCAGAAGGAAGAAACCTGCCACACTACAGAAAGTACACAGTAATGATTCTCCCAGTCCCTCCCAATCCAACCTGGCCATTTACTTGGGTAATTGTACAGTGAAGTAAGGGAGAAAGAAAACTTCAAGATTTTCTGGACACAAGGTCCAAGTCAACACAGACACCTCGGAGGCCCACGGCAGCAACACTCTCCAAGCCCCAGGTGTGGCTCATGGTGGAGTCACTGGAACCACTGGATTTGTAGACTTGCTTGGTCTTTGAATGAATGATTGAAATAGACATAATTAGCTTTTGAAAATACCCCACATTTGTTCTTTGGCCACAGGCTAAGATCTCTCATGGTGGAAAAGGCAAAAAGTCAAAGTCCCTGGAACTTGCCCCTCACAGTGGTCATGGAGGAATTGATATTGAAACCAGGGGATAGTAAGCAAATTATTTCCACTATTAAAGACATCATAGATTCAAGCTTAGTGACTTGCATTATGTTTTCATTTAATTTTCCAATCAGGTCTCTAGAAAAGTCGGATGGATCCTGGGTTTATGGCTTACTGTAACTCAACTAAAAGGAAACCCCAGGTGCAGTTGCTTTGCTAGATAAGCTGTTTCTGCTAGAGCCAGTTAACAATGCTTGAGGTCCATGGTATGTAGTAAGTGATCTAGCCAGGATATTCTCTTCCATCTCTTCAGAAAAGAGGGCAAGAAACCATTTCTATTCACTCTGAATGGACAACAGTATATTTTTACAGTTTTTATATAACACTACCTTAACTCTCCTGTCCTGAATCAAGATTAATTCTGAAAATATCCAAATGCAGATTCTATTGGCCTATTTGTCATATTCTCAGAGGGAGAAAACTTCCAACAGGGGGCACAATGAGCATCTCTCAGTCATTAAACTGTTGCTACCAGTAGGTCAATTTGGGCTACCTGTACCTGTTTCCTTCTGTTCTCTTAGTTGTAATTCCCAAGAGCGTCCTCCAAAATACTCCTAAATGCAAATCACCAAGTATGACAGCCTGTTTTCTCAGGAACTGGCCTTCACCAACTTTTAACCTACGGTAGTATTTAACTCATTTATTGCTCTTATTGTTATTTTCTCTTTCCTTCCTCTAGAATGTAAGATCCATGAGGGTGAGAATTTTTGTTTGCTTTCCATCTGGATGTAACCCAACACCTACAACAGATTCTGGCTCATTAAATACACTCAAGCAACATTTGACTAAGTGTATATTACATAAGAAAGCTTAACTTGTTAACTTTTGGATATTATGACTGATGCTACAACTCATGCCTCTGAAAACCATTTGTCTTTTAGAGCATCTTGCTATATGATTTTAAAAATCTGCTCTTTGAAAACTTAAGGCTTTGCTTTAATCAAGAGATCATCATATTTGCTATTAATTTTTAGTTTTGGCTGGGCGCAGTGGCTCACACCTGTAATCTTAGCACTTTGGGAGGCCAATGTGTGTGGATTGCCTGAGCTCAGGAGTTCAAGACCAGCCTGGGCAACAAGGTGAAACCCGCTTTCTACTAAAAATACAAAAATTAGCTCGGCATGGTGGCGGGTGCCTATATGGTACAGCTGCTGGTGAGGCTGAGGCAGGAAAATCACTTGCACCCAGAAGGTGAAGGTTGCAGTGAGCAGAGATCAAGCACCTGGATGACAGAATGAGGCTCCGTTTAAAAAATAATAATAACAAACAGTTTTATAATTTCTCAAATTATCTAAACAATACATGTTTATTTTTACTCAAACATAATAGAAAGGTAGTCACAACCTAGAGATAAATACTATTGGATGGCCATTCTTTAATATGTGTAAGTATTGTATCAACGCATTTTCAAGTTTACCTGTATAAAATATTATGGATTCTTTTTTTGTTATTAATATCTTTACCTTTCATTTTGTTTGGCTACTTATACTACCTCCAGCTCAATTACTTTCCCCATGACCAAGATTATATTCTACTTTTCTCCATGCATATGTAATCATTTACAAATATATTTATACCTTTTGGGTTTGAGTATAATTTGTTTTAGGTATTGTGAGGGACAGTGGCACCACCCAGATCACTCCTCCGTGAAGAACTAGAAGTTGGGGGGTGCTAACAGTAGATGCCTCAGTCTCTGCAGTGATTACTAGCTTCAGAGAGCTGCCTCACCCATAGTCACACTATTTCCTAAGCAGCCCACATCAAATTACTAATCTAGTTCAGAGTATGACTTACTGGCCATTTGGACCCAATGCAGGGACACTCTCATGGCCATTTTAGCTCTAGACCTCCCCATTGGGTCAGCCAAGATTTTCATCAGGCTTGCTTCACAACTCAATTTCACCCTCTGCCCAGTTTTGCTTTTTTCCTCCCCTGTTTATAAATGTTGATTCCAGGACACTTCCAGATAAATATCTTAAACTTCATCTCAGATTCTGCTTCCTGGAAAATCCAACCTGTGCAAGGAATCATACTATGTATTCATCTCTGCTTCTTGCTTTTCTCTCTCACCATAATCACGGACTCTCACCCAGACAATTGACATAGAGCTAAGACTTTCTTTTGAATAACTAAGTAATTTTCCAGCGTTTTCATGCACCACAATTTGTTCAACTTTCCATACTAGGAAACATTCTAGTAGTTTCCAAATTTTGTTTTTAAACATACAAAAAGTTCTGAAATAAATGTCCCAGTCACAGATCAATTTAAACTCAAAATTACATGATTACTTACTTTCAAAGTTCCTATTACATTTTTCACTAGTCAGTTAGCCTTAATTTTTTAAATGAAGTTCACATTACTCCACTTATTACTTTATGTACTTTCTGAGAGTTCCAATATTATCAACACAGGTCAATAATTTTTAAAATTCATGGCTAATATCTATAAAATTAAAGTCTTCCAAAATTTTGGTCATTCCTCTTTTCCTAATTTTTTGAAAAATATGAAAAAAGTACTATCAATATTCTACTTTAGCTGGGATAAATTGCTCACACAAATGTAACACGGCTGCATTAATCCTCTTTTTTTTCAGTGCAGGAATTTATATGCACTGAAAAAAATATTAAAATCTGTAAATTTTGAAATCACAAATACTAGGTTGGAATCCTGGCTATACAAAATATTACATGTGCAATATCCAACTTATTCAAACTCTCTCAATTTCAGTTTTCTCATTTGTAAAATGTGAATGGCTTGCTGGGTTTTAGTGAGAACTAAAGATTTTGTAGATTCATTATCTGGCAAAGTGCTTTGTATAGAGAAAGCAGTCTATAAATCATTATAATGATTTTCTTCATGTTTTTGGATTTTCACATAGTGATGTGTGTGTGTGTGTGTGTGTGTGTATTATATCAATGCTATACTAACATATTTTTTCTTCTAACAGTTTTTTTTCTTAAAGAAATCAACATTTGCTCTGCTTTATGAAACTAAAGAATACTTTAGGTACTAAGTCTGGTGCAGAAGTAATTGCATGTTTGGACTGTGAAATTTAAATCATTATGACTAGGCTCAAACACATCTTTATTAATCAAAATAGGAACCATATGATAACACATTTTTGCCAATGAGAAATAAGTTTGTTTATTCCTGTAGCATAAAAACCCATGGTTTGGGATTCGACAAACTCTTGGAAAGCATTTTCTGCATCCTGCTGGTTGTGGAAGCATTTTACCTGCAAAACATTGTGGAGATGCTTGAAGAAGTGGTAGTCAGTGGATGACATATCAGGTGGATATGGTGGATGAGCCAAAACTTGGTAGCTCAATGTGTTCAATTCTGGACACATTGGTTGTGCAACCCATGGTTGGGGATTGTCATGGAGAAGAACTGGGCCTTTCTACTGACCAATGCCAGCTGCAGGCATTGCAGTTTTTTGTGCATCTCATTGATTTGCTAAGCATAGTCCTCAGAAAAAATGGTTTTGCCAGGATTTAGATAGCTATAGTGGATCAGACCATCAGCAGACCACCAAACGGTGACTTTAACCTTTTTTTGGTGCAAGTTTGGCTTTGGGAAGTGCTTTGGAGCTTCTTCTCAGCACTGAGCTGGTCATCACTGGTTGTCATATAAAATCCACCTTTCGTAGCACATCACAATCTCATCAAGAAATGGTTCTTTCTTGTTGCATAGAATAAGAGAAGACAACACTTCAAAATGATGATTTTTTAAATTTTCACTTAGCCCATGAAGTATCCACTTATAGAGCTTTTTCACCTTTCTAATTTGTTTCAAATGCTGAACAACCATAGAATGGTTGACACTGAGTTCTTTGGCAACTTCTTGTGTGATTGTAATAGGATCAGCTTTGATGATCACTCTCAATTTGCCGTTGTTAACTTCCCATGGTCGGCCACTATGCTCCTTATCTTCAAGCCTCTCATCTCCTTTGCAAAACTTCTTAAACCACCACTGTACATTTGTTAGCAGTTCCTGGGCCAAATGCACTATTGATATTGCTAATTGTCTCTGCTGCTTTATGACCCATTTTTAAATCGAATAAGAAAATGGCTTGAATTTGCTTTTTGTCTAACATCATTTCCATAGTCTAAAATAAATATAAAATACAAGCAAGTAATAGGTCATTAAGAAAAAAGCAAGAAATGTGCATTAAAATAATATATAACATAACCACATTTATTTAAGAACTTATTCCAATATCAAAAGGCAAATTTCAACAGTGCAAAAATTGCAATTACTTTTGCACCAACCTTATCTTATCTTGTCCTATCTTTTACCTTATCTTATGTGGGCTTTGTGATACCTAATTAGAGGGATTTACCTCCTTAGACAATTTCCCAAGTCAACAGAGTATAGTTCTTCACACATGAAAAAGCAGAAGTAGATAGAAAAAGCTTATGAACCTGATAAATTAAGACAGACTTTCAACTTCAAAACAGAAACACACATAGACACACACACACACACACACACACACACACACAAATACTACAGTTTTAAGGAGCCAGGTCAGATCTAAATTAAAACTTTTGCAGAAGCCGTACGTGGAATCAAGTTATATCATTTCTTATCCTCTGTTCCCTGGGACTAAGGCCATTTTCCTCAGCCCTTGGTACATACAATTCTTTCTTTCTGTGGAAAGAAAAAGAAGCTGCTTTTTGTTTTCAGATGCTTCTGATTTACCTTATAGGTAATAGGCAACCTGTTATATGGTTCTAGTAGTTCAAATTTTTATTTTTCCCTCTATTTTGTGATGTATTATTAATTTGGCAACATGTTACTGTTGGATTTTATACCCCTTGATCTCCTAGCTTTTTTTTGAAATATTTCTTCCACTCTGTCTAGCAACTCTACTAACCCAGGTACATAGAAACATTGCTGACAGAGGATGCAAGATGGCCAAATAGCAACAGCTCCTGAGTGCAGTTCCCAGCAAGAACAATGCAGAGGGTGAGTGCTCACTGCATTTCCAAACAAGTTTTCACAGCCCACATACCAGGAGATTCCCAGGCCGAAAAGCATCATGAGTTTTCAGCACGGCTGGTGCAGTGGGTTGGCGCACAGAATCTCACACAAATCTGGGCAGCCATTTAACTGGCACCTGGAACGCCTGGGACACAGAGCAGCCCATTCAACTGAAAGGGAGGGGGCTGAGACGGGAAGCCAGGTGATCTGGCTTGGTGGGTACCACCCCCACAAAACAAGCAATCTGAAATGCTCTGGATTGAGAGTTTCGTAGCAAGTACAGCTGGACCTGGGACGGTCCAGCTCAGTGGGGGGAAGGGCATCTGCTGCTACTGAGGCAGTCAGCCAATACTGAGGCAGTTCACACAGCAGCCGGGCAGAGCCTGCAGCAGCTCAGCAATGCCTCTGCTGGCAGACTGTGACTAGACTACTCTGTGCAGGTCAGGGCATCTCTGAAAAAAGGTAGCAGCACATCAGGAACTTAAAAATAAAGCCGACCTTCCTAGGTCAGAGCACCTGGAAAAAGAGGTAGTTATGAGTTCCACTGCAGCAGACTTAAAGGTACTTGCCCAGCAGCTCAGCATGGAACAATGGAGCTCCCAGCACAGCACTTGAGCTCCTATAAGGGAGAGACTGTCTCCTCAAGCAGCTCCCCAACCCCCGTATACACAAAGAGACACCTCATAAAGGAGAGCTCAGGCCAACATCTGGCAGGTACACTTCTGGGATGAAGATAACAGAAGAAGAAACCAGCAGTGACCCTTACTGTTCTGCAGCTCCTGTGGGTGATCCCCAAGCAAGCAGGATCTTGAGTGGACCTCCAGCAGTCCTGCAGCAGAGGGGCCTGACTGTTAGAATGAAAACTAAGAAATGAAAGAAATACCTTCAATATCAACAAAAAGGACATCCACTCAGAGACCCCATCTGAAAATCACCACTACAAAGACCGCAGGTAGATAAAGCCACAAGGATGGGAAGAAACTAGTGCAAAAAAGATGAAAACACAAAAAACCAGAACTGCTCTCCTCTGTCAAGGGATCACAACTCCTCACCAGTTAGGGATCAAAAATGGATGGAGAATGAATCTGATGAATTGACAGAAACAGGCTTCAGAAGGTGGGTAATAACAAACTTCTTAGAGCTAAAAGAACATGTTCTAACCCAATGCGAAGAAACTAAGAACCTAGAAAAAATGTTAGATGAGATGCTAACTAGAATAAACAGCTTACAGAAGAATATAAATGACTTGATAGAGCTGAAAAACACAGCATGAGAACTTCGTGAAGCATACACAAGTTTCAATAGCCAAATCAATCAAGCAGAAGAAAGGATATCAGAGACTGAATATCAACTCAATGAAATAAAATGAGAAGGCAAGATGAGAGAGAAAAGAGTGAAAAGAAATGAACAAAGCCTCCAAGAAATATGGGATTATGTGAAAAGACCTAATCTACATTTGATAGGTGTACCTGAATGTGACGGAGAGAATGAATCCAAGCTCGAAAACACTCTTCAGGATATTATCCAGGAGAACTTCTGCAACCTAGCAAGACAGGCCAGCATTCAAGTCCATGAAATACAAAGAACATCACAAAGGTATTCCTCAAGAACAGCAACCCCAAGGCACATAATTTTCAGATTCACCAGGGTTGAAATGAAGGAAAAAATGCTAAGGGCAGCCAGAGAGAAAGGTCGGGTTACCCGCAAAGGGAAGCCCATCAGACTCACAGCGGATCTCTCCGCAGAAACCATACAAGCCAGAAGAGAGTGGGGCGAGTATTCAACATCCTTAAGAAAAGAAAGAACTTTCAACCTAGAATTTCATATCCAGCCAAACTAAGCTTCATAAGTGAAGGAGAAATAAAATCCTTTATGGACAAGCAATTGCTGAGAGATTTCATCACCACCAGGCCTGCCTTACAAGAGCTCCTGAATGAAGCACTAAACAAGGAAAGG